>JAPYZM010003200.1:0-15526 GCA_030522845.1 Psyttalia concolor
GCTCGGTTAAATCGCGGATTACGGGCACAATGACATAAAATATTGTATGGAACTTGTGCGTAATGGTGTTTTTTGGCTCGTGGGATTATAACACTCGCCGTCGGCTCGTGTTACAACCTCCCACGAGCCAAAAACCCCATTACGCACATGTTGCATAATATGCTATTCATCACGCTGTGTCGGAAAAGTAACTTTTCAGGCACTCTCCGCTTTGCGTCGACCTCGCCTTCGGCTCGTGATATAATACTCGCCTTCGGCTCGTGATATAAACCTCCCACTCGCCAAAAACCATTTTTTTTCACTTGTTACGAAATATACTATTTTGTCACGACGTCCGTGGGCGGGTCTCACGGCGCGAAGCGGCCGTGAAGTAGTGCTTTACGAACTGAGTAACAAAAAATATTGCTTCCGCCCTGCTCTCGACTTTTCCCCTTTCGGGGATTGACACACGACGAGAGAATCGTTCACTACTGCCATGAGGTTTTGTTCCTCGCCTGATCGCCCACCCCACGCGGGCAGAAAAACCCCACAAGACTTGTCCTGAAACAATATTTTCAGGTGTAGCGCGAAAACAAGATTCAGAGCTTCCAAGATCTATCAATGTTCTCTCTGTAACACTGACAATTTATTAAATCTTGGCCTGTCATACTCAGAAAATTGATGAGGGTCCTGCGCGTGACACTCATAGCCTGCGTATTATACGATGAAATCTGACAAGTACCAGGTGTGTAATATCTGGACTCTGCGAGTGACACGCGGAGTGCGAGCAGACACGGCCTTTTTATTTTATCCTTTTGTAACCAACATTTGCTTAACGTCTAGGATTTTTTTTTATTACTGTGTGAGAAAAAAAAAACTAAATTTGTTGTTGTAACGATGAAGCCTGTTGTTAATGTCATCTCTCTATTTTTTTCTGACAAGTCCGTCCCTATCGATGGTTATCAAGGTAATGCTAATCCCATATTATATCAATAATCCTCACAATTTAAACGTGTATTGTCTTCTCTCGTTTTACGTTATTTTCATTCATTTATTAATTTGCATTCGTTATTTATTTAGTTAATGAGTATTCAATAATTTTGTGAATCCATCGTCTCACAGAATTGTCGAATTAATATCGTATTTTGTTCCTTTGAATTAATGAATTTTAGTCGATCTAGAGTATTTAATCCCCCTATTGTTGAATTATTTCTTGAATAATTCAATTTTATGTGTTACCTAATGAAATGAAATATGAAGAAAAAAAACAAAATTTCCTTTTATTATCAGCACAAGATGATATGCACTTGATGGCAGGAAGACGTCCACTGCAACAATTAGAAATTTAATATATAATGCAATATCATTTTTTCATCCGTAATTTCATCTGATGATAAACGATTATCTTGAATTTTATCGTTGATTATTTGACGTTTGGTAAATTTTTTATTTGTTTGTTTTTTTTTGGAACTATTGCTGTAGGTCCGAATCACCCAAGACTAGTAAGAAGAAGGATAAGTCGAAGAAAAAGAAGAAGGAGAAGAAACATAGGAAGGAGGTGACGACTAGTGACAGTGAATCGTCTAATGAGGACTCCGATAACAGCAGGTGAACATAAATTTTACTTGTTTTGTTGAATTATCCAGTTAATCGGTTGCTCTACATAAAAATTTTGATCGGATATTTTTTGTGGGAAATTTCATTCGCGACAAAAAATTCTTATCATATTTTACTCTAAAATCTATAAGTTATGAGATAATTACATCATTTGAATATTCAATGCAAGCAAAAGTTCTATAAATCGTTATACTCAATTGTTTTTTATCATCTTACGAATTAATTATTAATTTTTAGTTCCTCTGAGGCTGAAATCAAGAAGAAGAAACGAAAGAAGAAGAAGAAATCAAAAACCGAGAGCAAACACGAGGTAAAATAATCACTGAGAAATCAAATAATATTGTTGATAAATCATTAAATATTTATGGCACGAAATGACTGGCATGTAACACTGTTTTTCATTTCAATTCAATTACTATAATTATTCATGCTATCAGAGGCTCATTATCTCCATCAGTCCATCGTTTCCCACTTTTTTTTGAGTTCTTTATATGAAAATATTGACCATTTTCATGCATGCAAGTCTGCCTGTTGCTGTTTATTAAAAAAACAATGACAAAACAATTGTCTGAGCGTCGAAACTAGGCCTTTTCATCATCAAAAAATGCCAGAAAGAGTAGCTCTAGACAAAAATGTAAGAGAATATTTAGTTTAGGAAATCCAGCCCTCGAAAAAAAAATCTCCGGTGACATTTCTCTCTAAAATAAATAATTTACGAGATAATTAAATATTTTTATGAATACATAAAATTCACTTTTTTCATCTCATTTTTTATATTCTCTCAAAAATTTAATTTAATTAATCTAGTTAACGCCATTTTAATTATAAAAAAATTATAATAAAGTTTTAAAAAAATGTTTTTTGATGATTTAAACCGTCCCAGAGGCTCAGACACATTCACAATAGTAGTTCATGATTTTTATGATTTAAAAAAAAATCCATTCACCTCAAAACTGAATCTTTAAAACAATTCATTATTTCAAAGTGTAAATCTCAGTATTGTTTGTAATTATCAGCGCCATTTGACAGGATACATTCCCTGAGTGAGTACCCGACATGCCGCTACTCAATGTAATAAATAATTTTCGTTAATTAATTATTATCATAAACGAGTTTGCGACTGTTGTATGGATCACTTGTTTTGTTTGTGGATAAAGCACTTATCGACACGTTTTTTTTGGATCAACTAATCCCGAATAACGAAAATTATATGATTAATTTGGAGAATAAAAAAAAAACTATTGACTCATTCAGAGAAATTGAAGGGTTTTTAATTTTTTTTCTTTTACATTAAAAACTCTTTCGAGTGTGAAATTTCAATTGAAAAGGAATTATGCATGAAGAAGTTAATGTTGTATCACTTCAAGCCTTGTTCTGTATTATTTGTTGTTAATGATATTTATTTCATTATTTTAGAAGAAAAAGTCGACCAAGAGGAAGCACCAAAGTTCATCGAGTTCATCTGCCTCGTGAGTATTAAAAAAAATTATAGCAATCTTAATTTTGAGTTTTCTGTCATTTTATCCAATTCCATTTCCCTTTTCTCTCATTCAAAAAAAATAAATCAAAAATAATCTCACTGATTTCACTAACTTCGAGAAATAATTCCAGCTCTCCAGAGCGTCCTAAGAAGCACCCAAAGACTCCAGAAAGGCCCCCAGTTCCCGTTCCCCGCCCGGAGAAAGCCCAAGGTTCGACTCCACCGCCCAAGTCGCGTGAGGCCGATCGAGACCGGAAAAAATCTAAAACCCCCCCGAAGGAGCATCCCACGTCGTCGCACATCTCCCGCCGCAATCGTTCCTCCTCCCGAAGTCATGGGGACCGAAACAGAAGCTCCAGGTCCCCAAGAAGGCTCTCTCGTCAGTCTCGACCCCGAAGGGCCTCCCCATCTCCCAGAAGACGAAGAATCTCGCGCTCCCCGAGAAGGCCCTCTCGCTACTCTCGCTCTCGCTCCAGAAGCCGATCCAGATACTCCCGATACGCCTCACGGCGTTATCCCTCTCCCTCCAGCTACCGCAGACGCAATTCAAGGTCAAGAAGGCACATATCCCGATCACCAATTCGTCGAAACAGGCGAGAGAGATCAAGAGAGATAAGGAAAAGTAGATCCAGATCGAGATCTTTGTTGAAGAGATCTATGAGTCGATCAAAACGATCGGTCAGTCGATCAAAAAGATCAATCAGTAGATCAAAGCGATCGATAAGCAGATCCAAAAGATCAGTCAGTAGATCAAAGCGATCGATAAGCAGATCCAAAAGATCAACTAGTAGATCAAAGAGATCAATGAGTAGATCAAAGAGGTCAGCGAGTAGATCAAAGAGATCAACAAGTAGAACAAAAAGATCCAGAAGTCACTCCAGACGGTCGAGCCTCTCTTACTCACCAGTGAGAAGACATCCGGATCGTTATCGAGAGGTCTTGGACGAGAAGAAACGTAAGACTTCCGAGAAACCAAAAGACAAATCACGATCTCCATCTAAGCAGAATAAACCGAGGATTATTACTCCTAGGGTATCTCTAAGATCCTCCAGTGAGGATGAGGCCGATCCTGGAGATGACGATCCTAGGCCTGAGGACGAGGAGAGGATTAAGGAATTGAATACTTTGAAGCAATTGCAGAGCGGCTTAGCAGCCAAAGCCCGAGAGTCTCTGGGGAAAAAGGTAATTTCGCCAGTGAAGATCAAGGTGGAGAGGAGGGAGGAAGAAGTGCTTGATATCGCTCTACCCGCAGAGCCTCCGAAAGGTTTGAATGTTCTGGATGAAGGGAGAAAGTCGCCGGTAAGCGATGGAAAAATTGAGGAGATTGAGAAGGAGCAGATTGGCATGGGAAAGAGTTCAGGGAGGTCTGTTGAGTCGAGCAGATCTCCCTCGCCTGCTTTACCACTGACTCGAGAGGAAGCTGAGAGGGTGGAGAGTGACTTTTTGAAGGTCGAGGTGGGGATTAAACTGAGGTCACCCTCAGAGTCGCCTCCTCTGGGGTCCAGGTCTCCTGACAAGAAGTCTTACTCGAAATCGAGGTCCAGGTCTTCTTCGAGGTCGTTGTCAAGGGAGAAGGGGTCTAGAGGGTCGAAAAAATCGAGCTCTAGGTCGAGGGACAAATCTGCTTCGCCCATGAAGAGGTCTAGGAGCGGGTCCAGGGGGAAGACTGGGTCTGTCACATCTCCGACGAGATCCAAGGGCTCGAGGAGGTCTAGGAGCTCGTCGGGGTCGAAAAGGTCGGCCTCAAGGTCCAGGTCTGGGTCGTTGAAGAAGATCAGGAGCAGGAGCAGAAGCAGATCCGGGAGTGAGGAGAAAAAATCCAGGAGTCGATCGCTTTCTAAGTCCAGGAGTAGGTCTAGGTCGGTCTCCAGGGGGAGCAGGGACAAGGGAAAGAGGAGTCGAAGCAGAAGCAGCTCGGTATCTTCTAGGAGGTAATTAATTTCCGGAACTAATCTTCTCTTTGAATTTTCGTTGAAAAGAAAAAATATTAAAAATAATTAAATTGAAAAATAACGATGAATCGAGGAAAGAAATCATTTATTTATTAATATTGTTGGGTCAGTTCTAGACACAGCAGAAGAAGTTTCTCATCATCTTCTCGCTCCTCAAGCAGTGGCTCAAGTCGTTCCTCCAGGTCGTCATCGAGCTCATCGGGCTCCAGCAGATCCCGTTCTCCATCAATTCCAAGACGTCACGGATCACCCAGTTTTCTCGACAGACGTCGTATAACCAGGTAAATATTTTCCATATTTTCCCCTAGAATTTTCTGCACTCGATATCGTTAGTTATCGCTAAATATCGTTAGAATATTTTGTTCAGTTGATTTTACGTTGTTTTCTCCTCTTTTTTTTTCGTATTTAGCAGAGACAGATCAAAGGGCAGACCTAGAAGATGAGTCACTCCACATCAATTATTATGATTTTTTTTGCCAATTCCTTCAGGCACAAGAACAAACAAATTATCCATTTTTTTTTCGATCGTTGTTTCAGTTTTGTAACGAGTGATTGTTTTTTTTTTACGAGTGAAAATTTATTTTCACCTGTGTTTTTGTGACGAACAGACTACACTGTACGATTTATTTTCACAATTTACGCATTGATAATGGCATGTGTGGTATAGAGTAGTTGAGGTGGACATGGAGAGATGACGAAATCAATTGAGTATGATTATCCGCTCCGTGAAACTGCAATAATTCCTATTAAAAAATCGAATTAAAGTTTATGGCAATAAAGTCTGAGTCGTCTCCATTATCCTCACAATCAGAAACCTGTAAGTTATTACTGTAATAAAGTATTGATGTATATCCTGCAAGACTTCACCTATTTTTATGATTTATTTACACATTTTTTTTTCACTCGTGTGACGACAAAAAAAATTATTGCAACGATTACTGGGGTAAGTACTCATTTTTATTTTATTTTTGCATGATTGTTTTTCCTGCTTGTTGACTATACTTCAATTGAGTTTAACTAATAAATTAAAAACCCTGCCGAGATTATTGTACTACGTTTGATTGTTGAGGGCTTTGGGAATGGGAAACAAATGTGAAATAATTAATTCACTTCCAGAGCCTTATTATTAGACTCAGGGAATGATAGGGGAGTTTGTGACTAATGAAATTAATTGTAGAGCAGCTGATTGAGAACTAATTTCAATGTTAAGGGGCTTTGGGAGTGGAAGAAAAATATTGAAGTGAGGGGAATACTTGGGATAAATAGATGGGGCATTTGTTGACTAATAAAATTAATTGTAGCGCTAGAAAACGACCGATACCGTATCATCGACCAACACCATCACCCCCATCGTCTCCCAGCACGAGTGTATCCTCGAGAAATTCAGATTGGTCGAGTCCAAGTAGAAGATCCAGTCATTCACCAACTCGAAGCCCATCTTATACACGTTGAGGTGTACGTAATCCAATTTTTCTTCATTTTTTTCAACAAATTTTTCAATGAAATTCTTCACATTTTTGCGAGATAAAAAAAAACAAATCATAATTATCTCCCTCTTGTCTTCTTGTCCATGAGAAATATCTCTATTATTTTATCGCTTATTAAAGAGGACTCTAGTCGAATTAAAATGATATTGAAACTGATCTGATGACCAAATTCAAGATGAATTTATTGTGATTTTAACGATATTTAGTGCAATGTTGAATTACCATCTGTTTTTCCACTTGTAAATATAGATTATTTGTACTAATTACTAATTAACACTTTAGGAATTTTATCGATCAATTTATTAATTGATTAATTAGTTAAGATTCTAGTCATGAATTTATTAATTTATTCGACACTAATTTATGGTAAAAAAAATTGAGGAAAGTATTCGTAGAAAATTATTTATTTTCATGGCACGTCATTAAATTCATTCGATGAAGTATTAATGAAATTGAAATGTTAATGATCTCTGATTTACTTGTAAGATAATCTGTATTGTTGTTGTGTGATTAAAAAACAAATCCAAGCTTAACGATAATAAAGAAAACATTGGAAATTTATTTTCTTGTGATTTAACAATTGCAAAAGTGAAAAATTCTGGAATGTATTTTTAATTTACTCCTCTTAAATAGTGGATTAATCTTTGCGTTTGCTGGAGGCTTTAGCTCGAGCATTTGCGAGGTAAATTGTCCATGCAAATCCGATGAAATTGACAACGAGGACTCGTAGCTGCAAAGGGAAACGAATTATTATTTTTTAATTCAATTTGATCTATTTTTTTAAGGGACATTTACCATTGGTGGAACGTAGCGAATGTTGATGAATTGAAGGAGAGTCAGATATTTGTAATTTGCGAGCAGAATTGGCAGGTACAGTTTCTCCATGTTCTTGCAAGAGTCTTCATGAGATTTTCCCTGTAAATTTTTGATAATTAGAGAAGAGATATTACGAAGGGATTTTTAGAAACTTAAAAATGATTTTTCCTTCATTGAAACATGAAATAACAGTCTTACCTCAAGTCTAGCCAACATATACAACGACAATCCTTGAAAAGCCGGGGCATAAATCAATCTTTCAATTAGCAGCACTCCCAGAGGGTGTCTCGCGAACAGATGAATATATTTATAGAAGAAATGAGGCACTGGTCCACCGAATAACAATCTAAAATAAACCAAACCATGAATCCCCCCCAAAAGTCATAAAATTTTTATTTATTATTAATTCTTGACTTGATTTTTAATAACCACAATTACCCGAATAATCCGAAGGCAAGGAGACTATCGTGATTGATCTCCTTGGCCCCCATGATCCTCTGGGACACATAATTCCCCGCTAGAGCCAATAAACAACTGTAAATAAAAAAAAAACAATTATTCCAAGTGAAAAGTTCTGAAACGTATTTGTAAATTTCTTCTTTTATACCAATTAATTATTTTTCAAGTCTGGGACAGCGTCCGTTACTATTGTTGAATTATTATAATAATTGGTAATAATAATAATTATACCAATTATTGATTAGTTAGTACTCATAATTGAGATAAACAATGAATTTATTTTATTTCATAAACGAATGAAATGGAGGAAGTAATTGTTCCTTCTAGTTGAAAAAATATTGATTTCCTTTCTTTCCGGATTGACAAATAAATGATTATTTTTGTTTGACGTAATGGATAATTACCTAGAAATAGCCTTCGTTCGTATAGGATTTGTGTACAAACTACTAAAGTAAGCTCCAACAATGTCAAGGATAATCTGGGATGGTTTTGACAGTGACATTGCGTATACTCCTTCCGAAATGTTTTAACCTTGAGGCAATGTTGAGATCTACGATAAATAAATGCTTGATTTATTGAGAGAGTGATTGTTGGGTCATAGGAGTTTTTCTAGCTGATAAACCCTAGATTTTTTGTGGGGGGAGAAGTAGGTATCGGGTGGACTTTGGGATTCGAAAAACGAGAGCAAAAAGTTTGGGAGTGTATTTTCGTGGTTCGGAAGAGAAACTGTAGAGGGCCGGGGCTCTCGAAACCTTGGATATGTCAAATATATAACCTAAAAGGCACTACGAGGTGGGGTAATCAGGGCAAACACACGTGGTTCGTTGAAGAATTTTCTTTTCGTTGATTGAACAATTGTCTTTGGGGAAATGGCACAGGGAAAGCTCAAAGTGAAGACCTCGACTCCTGGGGGGAAGAAGGGGAAAACTGGGGGGAGTAAAAAAGGTCCTCAGGTGCACAGACGAAACAGTAAGTGCATTCACTCTTTTGAAAGAATCCCAATAATTTTAATTGAAAAATTCAGAAGAAGAAACCGTCTTCTGATATTCGATAACTCGAGATTGGCTGCGTGAAATTTATCGATCTTTCATTCATTGTGAGAGAATTTCTATAAGCTCCAAACTGAATTTTGATTGATAGAAATTGCGCTGTTTTTTTTCGGAGATATCCACGATTTAAAATCTACTTTCACGTCTTAAATTTCATGTTTTTTGTGGATTTTTTTTCGCAGATGCCCCCATAAAAGCGAAAAAATCAAAATTTGAGGAGACTCACAAGTTGAAACAGATGATAACGAGAACCGTAAATCGAGCAATGGAGAACGAATTGCGTGATAAAGCTCTGGAGGGAAAAAAATCATTGACGAAGAAGGAGACTAAACCCTCGACGTCCCAAAAGTCCTGATGTAAGCTCCCCATAATTACCTAATCTACAAAGAAATATACCAAAAAAAAAGTTTAAAAGTTCAACTCAATACATTTATTTATTACTCTTCCGATAATTTATACAACTCTTACAATAATCCTAGAAAACAATTAGACACATTTTATCGCGTTCTCATGGCACCATAATCGGTAGATTTCACTGGATTCCATGGGTCTTAATATATTATCTATCATCTCTTTAATATTCTTCCTCTAAAATCACAATTTTTTAAGGCGAAGTCCCATGATTTCATGGCGAGGCAACCTAAGGGGGAGAACAAAATTAAAATAAATTAACTCCTCAATTAAATTACGGTGGAAATGACTTCCAAAGTTTGAATGGAATAGATTACCACTAGAAGATGGCCACTTTGTCGATTTTTAGTGATTGCTGGGGTAGTTCCTTTCGTGAACTCGATTATGCCTTCTTTTCCACTGACTAGTTTATGTGAAACCCTAAAACCATTCAATCATTGTATGAATTTAAAGTCTTTCTGGGGGAATGTCGGAAAAAAACGAAAATACAAAATGTAAAGTCCGCTTACGTCTCCTTATTGACGATATTCAATATCTTCGGATTATTCGTGATGTCAATAGCCTTCGTGAGTGCCTCGATGATGTATTCAACCTCAAGAATCAAATCTCCCTGAAGAAAAAAATAATATAAAAATCTCTTGAAAGCCCTCAAGCCCTCTCATTCCCAAAAATAAGTCTCACCTTATCTTTCTTAAGCTCCGGAGGAATCCTCACAATCAACAGATTATCTGACTCCCCAGTAACCACGAGCTCCTGAATATTCTGATAAGGCAAGCGATGCTTAAGCTTTAATGACTTTCCAGTATCGAGAATGTAAACAGCCTTTTCCGTTAGAATCAATACCCTCTCTCGTGGCTTATACCCATGACGATCGTACTTGATGACAGGTGTAGAGTACTGCAAAACGATAACTTCTAATAATAATTTCCATTCAGGCTGTTCTAATATTTATCTCTGGAGTACCTTGATGGTCTCCCCAGTGGGCAGTACACTAGTTATGAAAGTCTGCTTGACAGCCGAGAATTCATTGCCCAGACGATCGTCGATGAATCGAGGGCCGATACTCTTTGCATACGATTTTTTCTTATTCCTGAAGAGTTTCTCGGACAGAACTTTCAAGTCGAACTGGCTCTTGTCCTCTTCGGAAAGGGAGGAGCGGTAGAGGCGGGCCCGGTGCCGCCTGTGGATTTGTTTCAGGTGTTCTGAAGCCTTTGGATGATAATTTAATCGGTTATTAATGATAGTTTGGATTCTTTGTTCGAAGAGAAGAGATAATCAGACCGTGTAAGCATGAGAAAGGTAACCGTTGGGCGTCCTGAGGCGTCAAGAGTTTATGGAAGTGAAGTAAAATGGCTAAATTTGAATTAAAGAAGTTAAATCATTTTAGGAATTCCTCTTCCCTCCCGGACTTTGAATTCTATCGTGCGAAAAATATCCTAATTGAGTCTAGACACAAAGAATTAACTGTTAACAAGGAAATCTCATTATTTTGGATACCTCTCGACAAGCATAAGGACATGAAGGCCAAGAGTCGTTGAGGACTCCTTTTGGGAGCGTCCTGGACAGCCTAAGGAGCCACTGAGACTTAGCGAGCTCTATGAAAGCGGCGTTGACGTCCGTGGGAGGGCCATTTCTCGTGATAAAACCCTCGATGAACCTCCTAATCGTCAGTACTGCCTTCCTCCTCCTCTCCGCCTCTCTCTTCGCCCTCCACCGTCTCACGTACTTCTCCAAAATTATAGCCGCACACCTCATTCTCAAGTATTTTTGTCTCTGCACTCTGCCCTTCCACTTACTCTGGATTATCGCTGCTATATCATTCTTCTTTCGTTGAAAAGCATCTTCCGTTGAGAAGAGGGTCTTTGGGAAGCGGATGAATAATTTTGTGCTAAAAAAAGATTTTTCGGAGACATTGAACTACACATGTCAAAAAAAATCCAGAAAATTCTTGAATTTTTACCAGTTTTTACTTGCTTAAGGCCCCGTATCTCCAACCGAACGTTATCTAGATTGTTTTGAGTTGTTTAAGTACAAAGACATCTATTTGGAAAACTCATTTTTTTATAATAAATAGATCCTCAAGGATTATAAATATGCATCTTAAAAAAATGAGAGAACATTAAGAACATTTTCAAAGCGCGTTTCTGAGAAATATTGGGAAATACGGGAGTAGAAGGTAAAATAAAAAAATGTTAAATAACTGTGAGGAACAATTGAGAATACGTGCCACGTGGAGTGACAGGTGATTAACATCGCAATTGCTCTTTATTCCGACATAAAAAGCTTAAAAAATCCCGAAATTAAAAAGAAATTTGATCAAAGAGTCTTCTTTAAAGTAATTCGTTATTGCGGAGGATGGGAATATTTTGCATTTCAGCATCCCTAAACCCAGGGTGACGTTGATTAGACGCTACTTGCCGTGATAATTCCCTATTTTTTAGTTTTCCCTCTATTCATTTATTTTTTAATATTCCTCAAAAAGACTCTTTGAAAATATTCCTAATTTTCACTAGTTTTTTTTTCAAATCTATATTTATCATTCTCGGGGATCGACTTATTACAAACAATGAGCTTCTTTTGTAGATAAAAAATTCAATGCAAAAACAATCTAGATAACATTCAGCTGGGGGTAGAGGCCCCGGGCCTTAACGCCCGGGTGTAATAGTTGATAACCTCGAAATCGCCGTGACTAATTGCAAGAAAGACAGTTATTAAATCATGAGGAAACCTCATTTTGGACCTCCATGCACTCATTTTGGACCTCCATGCATGATTTCTGCAGGTCAGAAATTAGATCTACTGATGATTTGATCAATATTTCTCGCGTAATCAGGGTTGGCGATTTCGAGGTGACAAATTATTACACCGGGCCCTTAAATTCAATTATTCATTGGCAATTTTACTCACTTTCCCATTTGATACTCGTTCTCCGAATACTTGAGGTAAGAAACTAGAACTTGAACTCCTTCTTTCGCACTTCCACGATAGGACGGCCAAGTTGTGGGGCAGAGAGACTTGTATCTCTGTAAAAATTGCTCGTAGGGTCTTCTGTAGGCGAAACCAGCTCGCCTGACTCTCAAATTCTCCATCAATCCCAGGTACTTGACTTGATGGAGAACAATTTTTTCGTTAAATTGCCCTGAAAGGGGAATAATCATGGTTACTTTTTCTCTGAGGGTTTTGAGGGCTCAACAATTTATCCCCTCCGTTGATTCACCTGATATCTTGAAATCATTGGGCTTGATGCAACGAATGTACGAGGGCTCCTTCCCCATGAGAATATCCATGAGATTGTTGAGACTATTTTTGAATTGAGTTACAGCTGTATCTGGACGTTTTTTACTCGTCAGGTCCTTGACATCAAAAATAGCGTGGGTTATTGAGTTTGATGTGTGGGACATGACTTCTCGGAGATCTCTGAAGAGGAGATCGTTGTTTTTCTCGAGAAAGCCGCGGACGTTGTACGTTACGTCACCAGCGTAATGAACTAGTCGAAATTCCTGGTGGGAAAAGTAATGAAAATAATTCTATTTTGCAAAGAAATTATGCAGTGAAAAAAATCATTGCTTCACTTTGCGATTTCAATGGTCTTCAAGTGAAATCATCGGAGCTCTCAAAATAAAGCTCATTTTATGGCGAAAAGATATGTCTCCCTTACATCTCTTCCCATGATCTTCTGTGTCTGAATATCGGCCTTTATGTGGCTGATATAATGAGGATGGCTTCCAAAATTAGAATTCAACTTCTCCAGGAAACTGAGATCGGTGGGATCCCCGGGGCGTAGGCACTCCTCGTCCATGAGGGAGATGATTCCTTTATACTTCTCCTCGATCAAATCACAGATAACTTTGTTATTGAAGAACTCCACGTGCTCCCATGTGATGCCCTCCTTCAGGTACTCCTCCTGCTCGGACTTCAGGGTCAACTGAATGAAGAGCTGTTGGAGTTTTTCGTTGCAGTAGTTGATGCAGAATTGCTCGAAGCTAAAAAGAGAAAAAAAAGCTGGATAAATTTCACTTGTCCAAGAGGAGCCCTCGAGAGAGAGATTGAGATTTAGTCATCACCTGTTCTTTTGGAATATCTCAAAGCCATAAATATCGAGAATTCCAATGACGCCGTTCTCCCGGTTGTTCTCGGGCTGGAGGGATTTGTTCAGTCTGGCCACTAGCCAAGTAAACAGGCGATCGTAAACCGCTTTTGCCAATGCGTCCCTAGCGTAAATGGCTAATTCCCGGTTCAAGGGGGAGGTAACTACGTCCCCATGGGCGTCTATTGTCCTGTGGGTGAAGGCTTTTGCCAATTGATTGATGTCGCATCCCAACAACTGAAAAGACAAGACAAAAACATTGAGCAAATGTCGATGGATTGATATGATGGTCAGTAAGAAATTGGTAAAAGGGATCGATAACTCCAAATCTGAGGCCGATAGGGAAACAATCATTAGGACATTTTTTATAGGTCTCCATTCGATAAACAAAAAAGGTTATTACGAAAATTTTGGTATCTTCCTCAGTTTCGAAGATAGTTCTCGGTAACGGTTCTTCAATTTGTCATCAGTCACTTTAAGGACTTGATGGGAGAGTCCTTACCGAGGCAACAGCTTCCACAGATGCTGGCTTGAGTATCTGGGCCACTCCCTCTTTTTCAGTGAACCCGACGTTCCCCATGTGAAGGACTGAGGCGACGATTGCGAACAGGTCGTTCTGCTCGCTCTGTTCCAATTCCACTGTCTTCATCGCCTCCAGCACTTGTTTGTACTGTCCCACGTCGTCGATGGTATCAATAGTGCCTTTCGTTCCATTGCTAAGGTAAAAATATGTGTCCAAATTGCGCTTGAGGAACAGCTTCCTCAGTGTTTCATCGTCGGCCCCGGCTAAGAGCTGATAGAAAATGTGGAAATTCCGTTCTCCGGAGCATTGATGGACTACGCGGGACTTCTCCAAGAGGTAGTTGAGGATGTTACCACCCACGGGGTCTCCCTGGAAACGAGAATTCATTTTGGTCAGGTTCTCTTGGGACGATTACGAGAACCGGGGTGATGTTCTTTGAACGTTTATTTGGGCGTATTTTTATCTAAGAACGAGTACTTAGTGAGATTTTCAACATTTTACGTATTTTTTGTTGGCTAAAAATCGTAATTTATCGGACACCGTCGTCCATAGTTAACTAAAATAATTCAATTCATGAAAAGATACATTTATCTCCTCAATTTCTTAGGAATCTGAGTTAACCAGGTGAACTGGCGACTGATCTGATAATTTTAGGATCAGGATCTGATCGGTTAATTCTGATTCGATGATCTGAATTTTGTGTGTTCAATGACAAAATTGGTTACACTTCCATTACTTAAGATTCATTTCTTGAGTAAAAATTGGATGAAAAATTACATTTATCCCCTCAATTTCTTAGGAATCTGAGTTAACCAGGTGAACTGGCGAGCTGATCTGATAATTTTAGGATCAGGATCTGATCGGTTGATTCTGGTATCTGAATCTGATTCGATGATCTGAATTTTGTGTGTTCAATGACAAAATTGGTTACACTTCCATTACTTAAGATTCATTTCTTGAGTAAAAATTGGATGAAAAATTTCAATTCATGAAAAGATACATGGATCCCCTCAATTTCTTGGGAATCTGAGTTAACCAGGTGAACTGATGAGCTGATCTGATAATTTTAGGCTCAGAATCTGATAGGCTGGTTCTGATATCTGAATCTGATTTGATGATCTGAATTTTGTGTGTTTAATTACAAAATTAGTTACACTTCTATTACTTAAGATCCATTTCTTGAATAAAAATAAGATAAATATTTATCGGACGACCTCGTACACAATTAGCTAAAATAATTTAATTCATGAAAACATACATTTATCCCCTCAATTCCTTATGAAGCTGAGTTAACCGATGATCTGATGAGCTGATCTGATAATTTTAGGATCTGGATCTAATAGGATGATTCGGATATCTGAATCTGATTTAATGATTTGAATTTTGAATGTTCAATGACAAACTTCGTTACACTTCGACTACCTAAGATCCATTTTTTGAGTAATAATAAGATAAAAAATCGTTTTCCGTTACCGGCAGTCAAAATTTGTAAAAACTTGCAGCACTCTGATCTCACGATTCATTACCGAGCGGTAGTCTCGTAAAAGGGACGACTGTACCTGGCCAGGGTTTTCTCCTCAGGGTGAGGTTTTTCCTTGGTCCTTGGCGAATGCGGTACAGCGGGACGGGGGGTGGGAAGGGTAAATACGTAAAGACCCGAAAGGGT
>JAPYZM010003201.1:0-11751 GCA_030522845.1 Psyttalia concolor
AATTATTATTCAGTGAGTTCACTCAAACTCATATGTTATATAATTTATGTTTAAAGGAATATAATTATCATAATGAGAAGTTAATAAAGCTCACTTGGACATGACAGAGCTGGAGAAATTCGTGATTTTTTAAGTAAATACTTCTCTCTAGTAAATGAATATTTGGCAAAACTAAATTTTTCTCTCAGTGCATGATGATGATGTACGTATCGCACTACACTGTTGACAGTCGCTTAGCCCGAACAATGAGAATTCGAGGCGCGCTGCCAACTTAGTGGCTCAAGCGTAACCCGTTAGTTGATGGAGATAATCGAAACGGGAGAAATGTACATAATAGCTCGTTGCTAGGTGCATATCTTCGGTAATATTCATGTAATTGAACCGATAATTGATCAGTGGAAAACTGATACGTGATTCATATGCTGTATCTAAGACCCATTTTTATCTGAATGCTCGTGTAAATCTATTATTAAAAAAAATGAATTGGAGGTAATGGAAGGGAAAGTTGTGCGATGTATAGATACTTGGTAGCTCTCGGCAATGTTTCGCGCGTGATTGAAGTTTGAAATGTGTACTTGGCCGATAAGCTACCGCGGATCTCGATATCGGAAATTCATCCAATGAGTGCACTGATTTTACCAAAATCCGGTGTGAAAAAAGCAGGGAAAGATTTGGAAAAATTCCAAGTTTGGAGTAGGACGGCCATCCAGGACTTGTTTTCTGCATTTTTTTTTTCCTATGGAAGAATCGATTATTTTTAACAAAACCCGTCCATTGGAAATTGATTCGGAAAAAGTCAACTTGGTGCGCTCAATTTGCATCTCAACAATCATTTCTCAAGACAGTGGTTTGGTTACAACGGCGCCTATCGCTGACCGTCAAGGTGAGATTATTGCAAAATATTTCACTGTTGCTATTCATCACTCTGTGATGCTGACCAAGTGATGAAACATAAACAACCACTGTATTATTTAAGAGACGGTCAAGTGTCTGTGGATCCGACCTGAAGCGGACTCCAACGTGTACAAAAGTCGTACACTCTTTGTAATCAGTCACATGACACCGTGAATACAATCTGATATTAAACTACGTAATTTAAATACCGATACATCATTGGTGGGATTTATCCCTTTAAGCCTAGAACCAAAATAATATTAAGTAGCCACCACGCTGGGTACAACAACTCATTACTTTTATTTACAAACTTTTTTCATCCATTTTGCAGATCTCCAGATTTACCGCCGATGGACTCCTTCTTGTGGGGATACATCAAGGAACAGGTGTACGCAGTGGAACCAGAGTCAGTCGACGAACTAATGGCCCGCGTGCATGCTGCAGTAGTGGTCATTACGCCGAAGATGCTCGCAAATATGCGCGCAAATGTCCTTAAGAGGATTAATCCTTGCCTCGCTAAAAATGGTAATGCTTTCGAGCAAGTGCTTTAGAAAACTACCTTCAAAATGTAATTTGATAGCGGAAAATAAAAATAAACACCAAAAAATAATGGTGATCAATTTTTTCCACAATAGCGTACTCCAAAACAAAACAGTTTTTGTTGATGAGCGTCGTAACAAGGTATGGAATTCCAGGAAATCGGAATGAAGAAAATAACGAGTATCGTGGAAATTATCAAACAGTCATGAAAATCAAGATGCGCTAGTATAGTAACTTGGTTTTTAAAAAGTCAGCTTGGCACGCCCTATTTCAAACTTCGAAAAACACGTTCCGTTGATTGAGTGCACCAAAGTCAATCCAGAGAGTGACTGGAGATATCCGTATGAGAATTACTTTGAGCAGATAAAACTGCTAAACCACATCCCGCAAGAATTTCCAATCGCAATTGAATGATTCTAAGTTAGCCAATGTGGTACGTACGCGAAACATGTTCAAGAAAACTCGGCGCGTCAATTCGACTTTTTTAAAACCAAGTTACTATACTAGCCCCTCTACCCGCTCCTTCGAGTCAAGTTACCTTTCTCACTGCCCTCAGTATATGAGCCGATTGGTCGTGCAATTACTTATACGGCAAATTTTGGGAAATTGGTCCTAGCTAACGCTGATCGCATACGTTCACTTGGCTTGTTTCGTATTTCAGTTATCTTTTAATTATAGTTATTTATTTTCTCACTTTTTTTAGGCATGAAATAGTAAATTTTTTCAGCCATAGTTATTCATTTTCTCTTTTTTTTAGTCATGAAATAGTAAAACAAAATCTCAACTTGGGGCGATTTTTTCACACTTTTTTGTGACTTTTTCAGCATTCTTCATCTGTCAGATACTCACTCAGTTTTTCTGAATCATCGACTGGACAAATATTTCTCGGAAAACCCCAAGAGCTTCGAAATTTTCCAACAACATAATGAAAAAGGCACACCAACGTTGGAATATTTTGCTGGAAAATACAACAATCTTCGTTTTCACCCCGATTCAAGTGTCAAAAGTGAAGCAAATTTCGATGTGATAAATACTATTGCAGAGATGAAGGAACTCCCTATGGTAAAAATATCCGAGTTGAAACGCGATTATTCATACACCATCACCGCAGCATCCAAAGTTGTTACCAAATATAGCACATGTGTTATTTTACATGTATCAAATACGTATTCAGTTGTTGTGAATAACCGACTCGCCAGGTTCAGGAACGCTGTACCGCATTCGCCAAGGACCAAGGAAAAGCCGTACCCTGAGGGGAAAACCTTGGCCAGGTACAGTCGTCTCTGTTACGAGACTACCGCTCGGCAGTGAATCGTGAGATCGGAGTGCTACCAATTTTTTACAAATTCTGACTACCAGTGACGGGAAGTGAACCCGGGTCACCGACATGCTAGTTTAGCACTTTAACCGCCCGGCCACTATCGTCGGTTAGAAAAATTTTCAATAATTGTCGGCTACTTACATGAGTGAAATTTTGTAATTTTTTTATAATTCAATGGTTCACTAATAAATATTATTAAATGCACGTCAATCATTGTCATACGATTAGCAATCGATCTGATGCGTTAATTTCTAGAAATCAAATATTGGCCGCCTAAACCCATATGAATCCACTACGGTCTTAGATGCCCACTGCATTACCCACAGATACATACACCATTGTAGTTCAGGCGCCACCGCTATAAAATTTTGTCTCTCCATAAGTGCTAACAATCCCCCCGTATAATCTCTAGTGTTGCATTATATACGAGAAATTCCACCTCATGCTGGCGGCCAACATAATGGGACAGAACTCACGCGTTGTGATGAGAAAAATATGATAAGATGAAATTCACGAAAATGCAAATTTATCACCGTTGCTATGGAGCGATTCTTTTATTTCACGAGTAAATTAAAAAAGTGAAAACACCATCGGAAAGATGAACCCATATTTATATGATGTATATAAGGATGGTTTTGGTTGTTATAGCGTGGTTAATACGATAAACATGAGTTGAGAAGAGTTAACTTAAGAATAGTTGAGTTAATCCAGTTAGTTTACCCCTTTAAAAAGTATCAAACGCGCGACTACGGTGCGGTATCCCCTTGGATATGACCCCTCCCCTCTCTGCCCCTCTCCCACACTCGCAACTCTCCGCTCGTCATCGCAACCTAATCGACAACGCACCGATCAACGGCCTTCACCCACCGCACAGCACTGGACATCGCAAATGACGTCACAGCAAGATCCACTCGTAACAAGCAGGACTTAACATCGGGAAGATTCCCCACCGTTCCCCCCTTTTTGGACGTTCAATGTTGGTCCCGGAACGGTGAACGAAATTAGCCCACTGGAATGACATCGAAACAACAAGAAAGATGATTGGCCACCTCGGACGACACAGGGGAAATATTGACCAGAAGAATCCGTTACGAAGAATCGACACTGGACTTGTACACAGATCGTCCCGGAGCACAGTTCTTGCATCCCCCGCAAGTCAGTAAAAGAGGAATTCCTGTCCCAAAATTTGGTGCTCAGTGCAATGTTGTGTCCTTGGTGGCCCTACGGATTACTGTGTCCACGTGGAGGATCCTGGGAGCTGCTATGCCGTGAGGAAGGCCATTTAATTTCCCCGACGGTTCGGCGGTACGAGTGAGTCCCCTGTCTTTCTTCTTTCCTTTCACTTCTTCACATCCCCTTGTTCCCCGCGTGTTTCTCTATCCTCTGGGTCCCCCCAGCCGAAGACCCGTATTTTCGCCCCTAGATTCCCCGTCCAGTCTTCCCCTTTCTCTTTATATTGCACGGGCAAACTGTCCCCCGTACGGCTTGCTGCCTAGCCTTACCGCCTTCCCCTGAGAATAGTTTCTGACCGACCAGCTACGTCCATTCTATCCTCTGCACAAAATACTCGTTCGAAATAGATTTTTATTACCGAATGAATCCCTCTTCTTTATTTGTGGCCTCCTAATTAATCCAAAATTCCAATGAATTAATTGGCCCGGTTACAATGCAGATTATCAGCTTCATACATACATAATATATTCTGTAATATTGGAAACATATCTGTTCTTATATCCTTTATAACTGTCACGAAACATAGAGAAATAATGTTTTTAGAAAATACTTGTATGTATGCCACCAAGTATGGGTCGCTTTTTTGCGATGCACAGAAAGAAAAAGTAAACAAAAAGAAAAAAATGTCAAAGACGGGAAATTTATGTGGCGTTCTACATTCTTGCGATGTCAGAGGATATTGTTGAACGGGATTTGGAATAGGTAGAATAGGATCCAGGATTATTCTCAACATAAAATTGATGTGGAAAAATGTAAAAATGATCGCCGATAGAACGGCGGCGGAGCTCAATATACACAAGAAATTTGAAATGAAGAAGTGGCTACGAGCCGGATAGCTCAGTTGGGATAGCACCCGATGCATAATCGGAAAGTCCTGCGTTTAAATCCCGGTCTGGGCTATCCATTTTTTTCAGTGATTATTTCATTTATAAATATATAAATAAAAAATTTGTCGCTTAAAAATTCTCATATATAATGCTTATAAGTTTTTATATAGCATTCTTATATGAATTTATGTAAAAAATCGGGCAACATGACTGTTAAATCAACCGTTAGGATAATTGAGCCCGATTTGGTTTGGTTAAGAAGGATGAGCGGACGGTGGAAAAAATAGGCGCAGGAAAAAAAAATCAAACACTTCATACAAGAGCTGTCCTTGAAATTCACTTGATTTATTTCGTATCATCACATGGTTAAATGTGTTGTCTACTTTGTGTAATTTATTTGTCCGTTGTTTAAATTGAACGATCCGATAACTTAATTAACTAATCAGTTAAACGACGCGTTTACAATTAGGTTGAGCGAAGCTTTGATATGATAGAGTTAGAGTTGAGATTAAGTAAAGAGCAGTCGAAATTATCACAAAGGATAGACGCTATGCATTCACTTGCACTGTTAGCAGGAGAAGCCAGAAAGCAATTAGACTGATAAGGCCACAGATGGCGAAACGGCAAGCGTGTACATGAGTGAGTGCATGGGTATGCAATTTTGGAAGAAATCTAGCGTAGGGGCGAGCGGTACAGGCGTTTAGGTGACCAGTGGATGGTGAGTAGCAGAGCAGTCCAGGAGGTGGTGCCGCCAAGCGTGAATGCGAGATGCCCGAATCTTCGAATGAGTGTATCTGTGTGTGAGCGGTCGCCAGTGGAAATCGACGAATTTCCAACATTCTCCCTCACGGTCAGCAACGAGTTTCGAGTTGACGGCTAGATTCCTCGAGTGAGCTCTAACAGAAAAAATAAAAAATTTCAAGGTCAGCGGTCTTGGTAAGTCAGCCTTCAACTGCGCTTTGATCCTAGAGCGGTACTGCTAGCGAAGCATGGTGACATCTTGATCCATGGGAGGCGTAAATTCCGGCCGGCCAAGGCTCCGCCATCATCATCCTGAACCTCGTCGGTCTATTCGGGTCGTAAATTGTTCGAAGTGGATATAGTCCGGGGCTGATGAGGTGGTGAGCTGAGCTGGCTACTCTGATGCAGATGAGACTTGCAGGAGTACGAGCTTGGCGATGGGTCGCGTAAGCGTCGTTTGAGCTGTCTTGATAGTGACCACTCTGGTGAGTCCATCCTTCCCTGGGTGTAGAGCGGTCACATGAGTGAAAGGCCAATTGGTTGGCGGGAACCTCGCGTCAGAGAGCAGAACCAGTAAGCCGATGGTTCTGATGAGTTGGGTGGGGCCACTTGGATATCGACTGAAGACGTTGAAGATATCCAGTGAACCACCGCTTCCAGAACCCTTGGAGTTTTTGTTGAATGAACTGCCAGCTAGTGAATGTTGAGACGTTGAGTTGTTCGAGAGATGGTTCCCGGCGAGTCGTGGGTGCCCGACCGATGAAGAAATGTCCTGGAGTCAGAGCTGAGCAGTCATCAGGGTCATCAGTGAGCGGTACCAGTGGCCTAGAGTTGGGCACAGCTTCTACCTGTGCGAGTAAAGTGGTGAGTTCCTCGAAAGTGAGCGTCTGTATGACCACTGGGTTCCATCGTTGAGCACGAGTTGAGCGAGCTGATGTGATTCTGACGATCCCTGCTGAAAAAGCTTTTTCAGTGCCTTGTCCGCGCCAAGGAAGTTGGTTCCACAGTCGCTGAGCAAGGATTTGCATATCTCACGACAACCCATGCAGCGACGATATGTTGCGCTGAATCCTTCCGAGCAGTAGCCTGACACGACCGCTAAGTGAACTGCAGAGGCAGTCATGCAGACGAAGATTGCCAAGCAGCCCTTATAGTATTTGTGGCCGCTCCCTTTCCTTGACCTGGGAGAAATAGGACCGACGTAGGTGACACTAGTGTTGTGGCAGCTGGCCCATGAGCAGTGGAAGGCGCACCCCGCGTTGACGAGTAGAGGCTACGAACTTGAGTATGAAGGAGCGTACTGGTGAGCGTCCGCCAAGAATTCAGTAGCTGCTCCTGAGCTGGCTGAGTATGAGCTGTGTGCCTCCATGAAGGGTATGGAGGTGAGCTTCCCTGATGAGCAGCTCGGCTAGTTGAGAATCCTTCGGAAGTATTACCTGATTTTGACTCTCTGGGTTGAGCTGAGCAAATTGGAGCATCCCTCCGATCATCAGTACCCCTCGACGATCAATGAAAGGCATAAGCTTGGTGAGAGGGTGAGATTTGGTAAAGTTCTCACCCCGTGAGATCGTCTTGAGTTCGTTCCTGAAGTGAGCTGCCTGCGTGAGTTTAATCCAGAAGATCCCAGCCTCATCAATGTCGCCAAGGGTGAGTGGATAATAGAGAGACGACTGAGGTGTGTTCCTGAGCCGAGTGATGAACTTTCGGCAGATTGCAGCAACCCTGAGCAGTCGGTTAAAAGATGAGAATCTGTCGATGAGATCCCAGAGAGCAATGGGTTGAGCAGTCATATGAAGAAGAACTGCTGGTCTTTCTCCAGTGCTCGCTTCCAGAAATCTCTCGGGCACGTGAGCTGGCCAGGCCGTCTCATTTCCACTGAGCCATGGTGGCCCTGTCCACCATATCTTGTCAGCTGTCAGGTGAGGGGCTGAGCGCCCTCGGGATGCATAGTCAGCTGGGTTCTCCTTGCTTGGTACCAACTTCCAGTGCGATTATGGAGTGATATGCTTAGTTTGGCAAGAAAAAGAGCTGCAGTGAGTTCGAGACGTGGGATAGTCAGTCGATTGAGCAACCTTGGTTTTAGAGCAGACTAGTGCGATTCGAGGAGGTTCACTGCCGTTGTCAACCTTGACATAAATCACGGCTGACATCGCCACTTGAGAGGCGTCAGAGAAACCGTATATCTCTACGACGGAACTAGTGAACAGGCCAAGCCACCTTGGAATGGTGACCTCCGACAACTGTGAGAGTTCAGTCCTAAATTGCCGCCAGTGCTGAGCAGTAGTCGGGGAAACTGGATCGTCCCATCCGATTTGGTCAAACCAGAGCGACTGGAGCAAGATCTTGGCTCGCACTACCACTGCGGCCAGAAACTCGAGTGGATCGAAGAATTGAGCTGTCTCAGAAGGAATGATTCTCTTCGTGATTAAGCTGGTTTCTGGCTGAGCTGTCGAGAACGTAAATTGATCCGTACCTGGATGCCATGAAACCCTCAAGATCTTGGTGAGCGAGTCATCGATGATGCGAGTACCTGTGGAAGTGTTGCCTGGGGAAAGTGAGCAAAGTAGAGTTAAGCTATTAGAGTGCCACTTTGCCAGTAGGAAGCACCCTACTGTGCAGAGCTGAGTCACTTGATGAGCAGTCTTGGGCAATTCTTCATCAGAATCAGCACCTCCACAGATATCGTCCACGTACCTTTCTTTCGTGAGTGGATCCATTGCCAGCGGATGACGAGATCCTTCGTCCTCGACGAGTTGAAGAAGTACACGTACCGAAAGGAACGGAGCTGACCTGGTACGTGATGATATCGCCCTGTGAGTTAGTCCATAGTATCTGCTGGAGTGGCCAGTCGTCCGGATGTTTACCCTAATTTGACGGACCATCTTGGTGATGTCCGTCATCAAGATGAGATTAAACTTGCGAGTATAGAGGATTACATCCGAGATGTCCTTTTGCAATTTGGTACCAGTATGGGTAATGTTGAGTGCTTTCCCTGAGCTGGTCTTGTGTAAGCTGTTGAACACGATCCTGAGCTTCGTAGTTTTGCTGTTTGCCCGGAAAACCCCTGGGTGAGGAAAGAACTACGAGTGCGAGTCATGAGCTGGAATCCAGTTCGGAAAATGAGAGACCCTCAACCCTCCTGAAACCGAGGTTTCATGTACCAAGGTCATCCCGGGCGTTGAACACTTTCCTGTGAGCTGTACCTGAGCAGTCATGTTGAGTTGAGCGGGGGCTGGTCGCATGTGATCCAGTTCCTCGTATTCTTTAAGGAAAGCTGAATGGAGCTGACTGTATGTTTCTTCACGGAAGAGTTTCCTGAGCAAACGATGAAGGCAAACAAGCGCAGATGACCTGGAATCACCGAGCTGATCTACTGGTGTCTTGAGCGGAATCCGGACTATGAAGCGGCCTGAGCTGTCGCGAGGGTGAGTACGTCTGAAGTGGTCTTCACACTGAACCTCTTCATCCGGGAGCTGAACTTCTGGAGCTTCAGGGATTTCTTTCTGAACCCAGAACCGAGCGAGTAAGTCGTTGAGGTCATCGTTGGAGACCGCTACATGCGCTGTCAGAATTTGAGCTGGCCTCGCACTTTCTGTAGGTCCGAAGAAGATCCAACCAAAGTGGGTGAGTTAAGCAGACGGTGCGTTAGGACTGACGGAGCGAACTTCGGGTTGAATAAGCTGGCCATAGACGTCAGCACTTAGCAAGATGTCAAGGGGTGCTGGTTTGAGATAACTAGGATCAGCGAGCTGAAGACCTTGAAAATGATCCCCAGTGAGCTGTTCTGAAGAGAAGGTTGGCATTGGGGTTGTGAGCCGTCCGAGAACGTAGACAAGCACTCTGAGCTGGAATTGAAAGTAAGTGGACTGTATATTAAGCGGCACCTTACCTAAGGCTTGCTCAGATGTCGTTTCCCCGATACATGAGATTCGGAGGGAGGTTTTGAGTGTCGCCAACCGGAGTTGACCCACGAGCTGCTCGGAGATGATGGAGATTTCCCACCCTGGGTCGATGAGCGGACCCATCTGATGAACTGAGCATGAGCCGGCATTCTGAGCTACACAACTTCATTGTTTCGATTGAACATCCTCGGCTGACGTGGAGGGTTGGGGTTCCTGAGCGGTCCGTTACTGTTGTGGTCATTGCTGCTGAGCTGGTCGCTGAGCAGACTATGTTCATGAGGACGGTGGGTGGAGCAGGGAGTGATCATGGTTCCCGCAAAGCTGGCAGTTGGGGCGAGAGCTACAATCTCGAACCGAATGTCGATCGAGGCAGTTGCAGCAGAGACGGGGTTTCTCCACTACAGCCTTGCGACCGTCAAGGGTCAGCCGCTTGAAAGCGCGGCATGACCCAGGATAATGGCCACTGCTACATATCGAGCAAGGATAAGTGACCTTGGAGGAGTGAGAAGTCATTGTGTGGACGATCACCAGATCCCAATGTTCAACTGGAGGCCCAAGTTCCTTCAGCTTCTGCAAGGCGTCAGAGACTTGGTTGGGGAGTGCAGACAGTCTTCGATCGCGGGAGCTGAGCTTCGACTTGCAGACGCCGAACCGGATCAGGTTGGGCAGGTCGTTGAATGTCTGAAGTATGAGTCTTGGAATCGATGAGCTGCACCAGTTGAGAACGCGCTTGAATATAATGTCCGAAGGTCGTCGTGAAATTCGCGTCCGAGTAGGAGATGGGTGCTGTCCCATACGAGCTGTTCATGCGTTGCCTCATATTTTTGCCAATAAACTCTAAGTAACTCCCGCTGATCTTGGAGAACAGCTGAAGTGAAATGCTTTGAAGGATCGCTGTTCAGTTCAGTATAGTATACATGAGAGATAGAGGCTGCCCGTGTACGGCTCAGCTCAATCAGTCGAGCGGAGGCACTCATGATTGGATGAGAGTTGTGCGGAATGCGGACGAGAATATCACTAGAGCAGATTGCAAAACGCAACAGATGAAAGCCCGGCGCGTAACTGGTAGATCCGGGTTCGAATCCCGGCTGGGTTATCGGAATTTTTTTCCCTCTAAATTCTAATTCTATTTGAATTTTTATTAATTAATGACTTAATTATTAATTAATTAATTATTAATTAATTACTTAATTATCAATCAATTACTTAATTATTAATTAATTAATTAGTAATTAATTATTATTATTATTAATTTTTTTTTAATTTTATTTTTTCTGTTATTTACCCGGTTACGACGGTTAATCGAATGAGTACTTAGCTTTTATGGCTAAACCGATTTCTAGATCTGATGTGAGAGGCCTCGCCGGTGGGAATTCCTTGGAGAGAGTACATTGCTCCACGATGGTGCTTTCCGAATGTATTATAGTTTATTGCGATTATCTGAATATTGTCTTTCAAAACTAATCTACCCGCTTCTAAGTAAGGAAGTGTTCGGCGAATTGGCGCTCTTCCTATGATGAACGGCATTTTCATATATTTATTTGTACACTTTTTCCTAATTTTCCTTTGTTATGTTCGGAGTAATATTTAGCGTCGAAGGACTAGATTTAGTTTTTAAATTAAATCCAGGCTAGAATTATTAGATTTGAATTTTTTTGGGCGACGCAAAATTTTACACTTTTACCTTTTATTTTCATAAAAGTGATTTTATTTTACTTAGGAAGGGGAAAATTGGTGGTAGGAATTTTCCTGTTGGAATGAAATTGGATTCAGGGTTATTTCGAAATCAAGAAATTTAGAGTTATTTAGAAAGTACGATTTTTAGTTTAATTTAACTTAAATTTCTCCAGTTTACAAAAACAAATGACTTCACAAAGTTATAACAATCTATGTAGTTAATTTTGAAATTCTACCCCTGGAATTATCTGAAGGATTGAGATTTTGAATAGGGCTTCAGTTACAGTTATTTACAGTTCGATTTGTATTTGACGTGTATAATTTTTGAATATGGATCCTTGGGCGAAATCGTGAGTTCATCACCAGCAATTGATAACTCCAAAGGCTATTATGTATACTATGTAATGAATATTTTCCCGGCGTGTTTCAGCCAGGAAAATATCGAAACTAGTGTTTTCACACGCGCACTGCCTCTAACATCCAAAATGTTGGGCGCCAGCCGAACCTTTACCGGAGATTCAACAAAACCGGCCCCTGAGGAAATTTCGTCGACTCAGGGGACTTCCCGTGGCTGGACAATCGGTTGCCCAGCCAGCTCAGCGGGGTATGGTAGAGT
>JAPYZM010003202.1:0-13358 GCA_030522845.1 Psyttalia concolor
TGGATCAGCCCTTTAGGCTGAGTCTCGCTGCTTTTCGGATGATCCCCGTGGCAGCGACAGCCTCGACTGCTGCACGAGATGAATTAAAAGTTAATTAAAAAAGAAAAATTAGAAAGAGTTAGTTAAAATTTGTTCGAGATCGTTCCTAGGCCAACTGTCAATTATTCTCTTTCATAATATATGTCCACGTTATTGTACCCTAGAATTGTCATTTAGTTTTCGTTTTAAATTCACTTGTGGGGGAGAAAGTAGTGGAATTATTATTAATATGACATACGGGATGTAAAAAATAAAAACCATAACGTTAGGTCTGATAACTTCAGGTAATTATCAACAAAAATGGATTGGCAATTTATATGAATAAATAGGAAAATAATGCATAAGTGAGGGGAGGGGGATTGATTGGCAGTGCGAGGAATTGTTGGACTATTTGAAAAATTGACTGATAGGGAATGGGTGAGAGACAGAGAGCAAGAGGGAGAAAGATAAAGTGACTAACGCGAATAATACGAGGGGGGCCTCTCCCCACTCGCTTCACTGTGGCGGGTACAAGTGCTGGGATCCATACATTGCGGCTGAAAAGAAACACAGAGTGAGGCTACCAGGTACCCTGCGAGCACTCGAGCATATCCTCGACAGTGATATGAATAAAAAAAGGAGACTCATCTATGTTTTTTTATGTCTCCATTTTTTAAAAATTAAAAAACGTGTCTCCAAGGACGCATCGACCACGGTGTCGAGATTCTACGACGATTTTCGATCGATCAACCACGTAATTATTAATAAATTATCGAGAATTTTTATTTAAGTAGGTACTAAGTTATTTATGATTATAGAATTATATTCAGTAGGTAGCTAAGTGAACGAGGTGAGAGAATTGCACGGAGAGAAGAATCTATTGATACGTATTTCTGAGATTTTGGGGATTATGGAGTTTATGGTTTATCCAAGTTTGTTTAAACAACTTCTGCAGACGATGTAATAATATTAAATTATTGAAGATCTTTTATTAAGGCCCATCTCCTTGAGATTTTTCTCATTTTTCTCCCTAGATTCTCTAGAATTCCTCAGAGTTTACACTTCTTTTCGCGTTTTTTCCGTGCGAATTATACACGCGAGGGAACATAAACATAATCTCTTATTAAGTGATAGTTAAGCGTGGTAAGTATCAAATACCGATAATATTATAATTATCGAAGTATAATCAAAGCCTCTACTATCCAGAGATATTGACTGCTATAGACAATATGGCGGTTGAATTAACTTCTGAAAAAAAAAAATTAATTATTATTCCTACACACACACACTTGAGACCTAATTATCGCTTAAAAAGACATTATGGTGGTCTGTTCCACTCCAAAATTATGGTTTTTCACACTTTTTCACGTGTGTAATTCCCCAAGAAACGAGACCGACAAAAATCTGTGAATTTGGGGTATCTAGGGAAGAAGATAAAAATATAATCTCGAGAAGACGAAAAGTCTTCGGAAATTTTTTATAGTACTGTAGCCGCACTAAAATCTCCGGGAATTTGGGAATTGAAATCGTATGGGGATTATGTTGAGGGTCATATCCCGTAGGAAATGTACGAATTTTTTATTGCATTCCTAGAGAACATCGTATGTGATCGATTTAATACGTGCTGTGGTTTTGAATCGTGTTCTATTGATTTTTGAAGGGGGATCAAAAATTCTATGAACGATGTTATCTCAAATTGAATGCAAAATTAGAGGATGAAAAATTCGCATGCAACTGTTACACAGAGGAAATTTTTTCAGCAGTAATATCACAAAATCTTCAAAATTATCGAATCAAACCGATACAGAGTTTTAATTAGGTATCAATAAAGCTCGCAATTACATTTTCTCTTCTACCCTGAGAAAGCGATATAACTGAGCCAACAATATTTGCTCTCGAAAATCAAATATAAAAAATTTCTGTAGTAAAATAGGATATTTCGTAACAAGTGAAAAAAATGAATCGGAATGAATGAATGAATTTATGACTTCGGCTCGTGATATAAAGTTCTCACGCGCCAAAAACCACTTTTTTCACAAGTTTTTTCTCCGCTTTCGCGTCGAGTGACTGAAAAGCACTTTTTCGACACATTGAGATGAAAACTTTTGTTCCTATTTTTTTTCACTTGTTACGAAATATACTATTAAATTCTCGTCAGAGAAATATTTCTTAGGCAAAATTATATTTCGTTTCTCAGTGTAGAGATGAATTTCTCGAGTTTAAAGTTCTTCAAGTCGTGACACGCTTTCGCACATTTGTTGCTTGTTGAGTAGTCCCGGTGGTCAACACATGCGGGACACTCACTGCGTACCGAGAGCGCATCATTTCAAGGTTTGTTTTTTTATTTTTTTTTTCTTGGATATACTTTTTCCTGTCCCTTGAACTGGCCTATTGCAATGACTGGGCAATGGTACCCCTGCCTGTATTGATTTATATTATTATTATTATGCAGTGTACAATTTTTGGTAATGATTACTTGCGATTTTGGAATCGCCAATAAGTCTTGTTTAGAAAAATATATTTTCGCTCTCTCTCTCCCTGTTTCAATGCAATAAAGACTGTGACATGGAAACATAATCGAGTCACTATTAAAAATTGCAAAAACTGCAACTCAATACAGTAGATAGGGACAGGAGAAAAACAAAATTTGATCCAAGTAAAAAAAATTTGTATAAAATCAATGCAATTATACGTTTTTTACAATTTCAACGACGTAATTTTTAATTCTCCATTCTCTCCGTATATATGCAACAGTCTGACCTCGTCCCACACCTTCACTACTGACTAAAAAACAAAAGGCCAGTCAATGACTGGACTACAAAATAATCATCTGACAACAACGACAACACTAGTACAACACTAGTACATGCGCATTTCCAGAAAAAAAATAAAGAAACAAATGATACCGTACATAAAATATATGCAATAAAGTACGTGTCGAGGTTACGAGAGACGTATCATCAAAACAATAAAATACATCTACCGAAAGTGCTACTTAAAATTTCAATACACCTGTCGATATCAAAATTAAAATTACTAGGGGGATTGTGGGGTGGGTGGGTTACCTCTTTTCTCATGTGCGTAGTGAGAGACGTGATGGCCACCTTGGGTTGCATTAAAGATAAACAGCGAGTGACATTAATACTACCCTATTACTCAGTCGATGATAACATGATGATAAAAAAAAAGCAGTGACAACTGTGTGTGCAGATGAGAATCGAAAATCGTGTAATGAACCTCTGTGACGTGTACTTAGCTTCTTACAGGTGATTTATTATTATTATTTTTTTATTCGATTGAATTGGAAAGAAAGAAAATAATAGAGAGATGGTCGGCACGTGAGAGAAATCAAGATGCTGAAGTCATAGAAATATAATATTAAAGTAATTCGATGCATAGACTACTAGATAACTAAACATTTTCTAGATATAATCTAAATATAATCTAAATATTCATAAACATCATTGCTAGTGTTAGTGGATTGTTGAGTTTAGATAAATACCTGAGGGTACACGAGGTGTTAGAACATCACCAGCAACTGCATCAGAGGCTGCTGTCATGGCTCGGGGTACTGGGGCCACTACTGGTGGATGTGTTGCCCTCCAGTATGCCTCCAAATACTCAGCAACATGATCGCACGCCTCGTCCAACTGATTCTCATCGAGAATAACATCAAACATCTCTGGCGGACACTGGGCCAATTTTTCAGCCGCTACCATTTGAACATTCAAGTGACGTGTTTGCGATTTGCCACGTGATTTAATCAGTCTCTGCAGTACTTTTGGCGATGAAATTTTCAGATAAACTATTATTGGTGCTAGACTTGTTTTAGCTAACTGCGATGGATGATTTATCGTGTCGCAGTCTAATACAACTAGCTGGAGCGTTCTTGCTAGTTCAAATATTCTCTCTATTTCAGCCTGTACCTCGGCTAGACAACTGCTTCTGCTCGTTGAGCGCTCCATTATCGCTCGTTTTGTTGGATTGTTCAATAGTGACTTCTTTGCTAGCGATATGTCCGCCATTACCCTGGTTATAATGATCCTGAAATTGGGAAAGTTACGGTGAGAGTTATTGAGGTAGACGATATTCTCAATACATCATTTCCAAAAAATTTCTACTGCCAAAAAAAGAATTCCCTACTGTGCAAGAGCTGTACTGGTACCAGGCCAGTAATTACATTAATGCGAAAAAAATGCCAGTTACGCGTGACTTGCAATAAGTGAATTTAAAACCTTTTTCAATCATCTCATATAATATGAACGTTCAAGTGAATGTACGAGACTTCCCTTTCAGTATCTCCCTTCTTGAAGTTGATTTAATTTTATTAGTATGACAATTAGTTAAAATTAAATTCAAAAGCATGGCAAGGCATTCTTATCAAGTCCTATCAGCACTTAGTATAGCGCCGGGTTCGCGATGGCGATATCGCTGGAATAAACTCCAAAAAATCGAAAAATGTAAATTCATTATGAGATGAATATGCATGATTTCTACAATATTACGAGTTTCTTGAAAATTAAGTTATAACTTCATTTAAAATTTTAATTGTGGGAATTTAAATGCAATTTATGATCGAGTCATTCTTGAGTGTTACATTCTGTGTGGAAATTCTGGATAAATATACGGAGAGAAAAATTCAATAAAAAAACATATTTATTCTAAAATGTATTTTTAAAGAACATTTGCCAAAATTGTCGAAACAGTCTAGAATTTTCAGCGTTAACCCCTCATAATTACTATTTCATTGAACACTCCAGAATTCACTTGATTTATCAGTGACAGTATATCCACATAAGAACTAAATTTAAATGAGTGATTATCAAAAGTTAGACGATTTTTTAAGCAAAATCGGTTGAATTCCAATTAAATCCGTGGGGACTCTGATCGGGAAATTATTCATGGGCAGATTCTCTCAGAGATTTATGTGCTCTTAATGGAACAAGTCATCAGACTTTTTCGGTGTATTAAATTCAACTGAACCTTATGATTAAAGTGAAATTTAATCAGTCCAAAGTTCAGGAACGGATTCAGTTGAATATCCCCGATATTTATCTCTCCCTTTTGCTACAATTATTGCTTACCGTCCTTCAAATTTGTGCTTGAGGTAATCAAAAAGCGCCTTCTGCATCATATCCGTTACTTCGTAGCCCTTCAGTGATGGTCCGACCAGTACAACCGGTCTCATTGAGGGGACGACATCGTAGGGAGTTGCAGTTTCCTGTAGAATAAATTCCCCATTATCTACCGTAAATTTAAACACTTGAAAAAACATTGCAAAATACAATTGATCCATATAATAAAAAATACTCACGTAGGACTGTTGAGTTGGCCATGACCCAGAGCGATTGAAAGAAAAAAAAAAAGAATTGGGTTTCGTCAATTAGTTCTTAAGCGAGGGAATAAAGCATTAAAAGTGCATTGCACTGGATGTACAATCACTAATGGCATTAGATATCTGTTAGAGTCTATGTATTACCGGCTTTTTGAAGAAATTCTTTCGCTTCTCTTTGGCTGGCGGTGTCGTGAGTGTAGTCTTGCCCGGCCTGGCATTGCCCACACTGTCACTATCATCTCCTTGTGGAAATAATCGAGAACAATATAGTTCACTTAATTGAGCTATCAGACAATTGATTGATAAATTAAAGGCAATAATTAATTATGATGAAAAATTATAGGTGCCACGGGGGGAGAGCTCTAGGCAACTCTAGTGCTCCATCAATTTAACCCTAGACAATATACGTAGGGAAATATTCAATAAAAATTACACATCCTTTTTACAATTTATGGAGTGATATGTGGCGGTAGGAAATTCAACGGAACTGTCACATAATTTACGTAAAATTTCATGAGATATATTTTCTTAAATTTACACAGGTGATTTGCAAGTAGCAAACGAACTGTCACTTCATGTAGATAACGTTTATCATAAGGATTTTGATTTTTATATTACAAAGTTTTAAGTCTTAAATGTTGAGGCATATATTTTTAATACTTCAAATTGACTTTGAGAATTAGGAAATCAATTTGGGGGACACATAGATTTAAATAAGTCAATAAATTTCCTCTGCAGTAGGGCTAGATTTGATTAACGATTCTATATATTTTTTATTTATTTATTTATAATGGACATTACCTGGTGTCGGTGGAGTTGATCCACGCGATGGCATACCACTCTCCCCCAAATTACCCGACGAACCACCTCTCGTTGAATATAAACCCTTTGTTCCTCGTGCTGCACTCGCTTGAACTCTGAGGGATTCTAATTTAACTGGCGATGGAATAAATCCAACGTCCGCACTCTCTTTCACGAGCCTGCCAATCCACCAGTTGTTGTCGTACTTCTCCTGCAATTGTATATTACAGTAGTAGACTAGGCCTTTTGTCACTAGTATCATAAAGTATTGTTCGACACACAGAAAAAAATAATTTATTGCTGATGTGTGATTGCATTTTTATTCTCGTCAACAACTCATTTTTTTCTCACGTAGAAAATAAAGAGGACACATTCAAGGGAACTCATGAATTGTCACATGAATTAAAATTTTGTAATTCTGTCCCTCATTGCTACACGGACAGAATGTTTTTTATTAAAAAATTGCCGTTCCGTTTGTTAACCGAATAGCACTTGTCATTTGTACAATTGTCGAGACAATTTTTAAGGACGTGTCAATAAATTTTTCTGACAAGTTGAGTAATTTTTAACGAAATGCTCGATAACTTTTATCAGGGAGTCAACAAATTTTACCGACCGGTTTAATAATTTTTATTATCATCAAATTCCACTGAAGCGGTACGGTAATTGATCCCCACCGGCCAAAATACTAGATCATTATATAACCAAACGGTAATTGCTACTGAATTTTTCTCGCCATGTACTGAGTCTTGGGAGAATAAAAATGCTTTCAACGAAGGATTTGGTTAGTTTCTCCCCTCCCATTTTCCTCATTCGAAGAACTTTCTGTCATCTCCAACCAGTTCTTTCATCCTGACTTTAATTGTTATTCATTTCAAAAACACAATTGACCAGCGACTCAAAGCCTTCGACATCCACAAAACTATTACTAAGCTATTTAAATTACATATTTCGAATTCTATCTGGGTTTTTTTTAACTTAACCAAAACTCATTGAAGTTAACAAAATTAACAAAATTAAATTAATTATATCGATTATAGTTCATTGATTACCTTGATGTGAAGAAAGTCCCGAACGTCGAAGCTGACGGCAGAGCCGTGTACCGGTGAGTCATCGTCAACCGAGCCATCGTAACTGACATTTGTTCTGACCGCGAATGCCACAGGTTTCGTCTAAAATCAATCGAAAATTCACCATTAGCCTACTTCTTTAGTGAAAAAAATAGATTAGAAGAAAAACGGTTTGAGAGAAGGTGTGTTCTCCATTAAAAATGAGTCGAGGAGATTTCCATTGGGAAATAACACCCACACCCCTCCACTCCGTTTCGATCCCTACAATTCCCCCCCGTATATAACAATGAATATTTCATTACGACATTTTCCCACCTGCAGCAAACCCATTTCCAAAACAAAGGATTTGTTTAGCTCGCTCGATGACAATTCCCTTGTATTTCCAATAGCCCTTCAATAATCGTCCTCAATCACGACGTCAGGGTAAAATCAAACTTTTTCCAATACAACTTCACCGGATCCCGATTGACACGGAGAAAATGGCTATTTCTATCACAAAGCCTAAATGGTTATTTTAATGACAATGTATTTACTGGTGAAAGCGGCCTTGTACTCCGAAACGAAGCTAATATAATATTTTCTGCCCTCCGGCCGTAAAGCCTCAACTTTCGGTCCGCTGCGCTAAACGAAGATGCCACTTTCCGGCTACGTCGAGCAGAAAAATAGTATACACAGCTTGGCCAGTAAATAAGAAAGCCTCAGATCACATGTTTGCTGGCCTCGGCTTCGCCTCGGCCGACAATTCCATGTGATCTGAGACATTTCTTACTTTACTGGCCACGGTATGTAATCTACTATTTCATCACGCTATGTCGGAAAAGTAACTTTTTAATCACTTTCCGCTTCGCGTTGAGTGACTGAATAGTATATTTCTCACCTAGGGAGGTAAAATAAAGAAAGCTTGCGCACGTGCAGAATTACCGCCCGTACCGAAGACGAGGGTGGTAAGCACGAGAGTAAGGCTCCGTTATTTTACTTTCCGTGGTGAGAAATAGTACATTTTGACACTAGGCCGTGAAGAACTTTTCTGGCGAATATGAGGTTACAGGACGAGCCGAAGGCGAGTTCTGTAATCATATGAGGCACGACATCTGTGGGTGGTGTTTCACGGCTTATTAAAAACTTAAAAATTCTTCCTTTTAAATTCAAACTCTTGCGAATTTTCAATTTAAGACCTGAAATTCACTTAAACGCTTGCTTTGAAACTTTTGAACGTCCCAATTTTTGCACTTGGAAAGCATCAAATTATGAATGTCCTAGAGATATTCATTCATAGTTTCAGTTTTCCCATTGAATTCTGAAAATTTCTATTTAATTTTTCTTTGACAGTTTCCAAAGTCTTGATTGTTTATAGGGCGAGTCGAAAGCGAGTGCTATAATCCCACAAGTCTAAATTTCTCATCCGTCCGGGGCCTCAAGGTTAGCCTATAGATAATCACTCCAAGAGATATATTTCTCTCCTTGAATCAACATCCTGGAACAACTCCTGAACTTTATTCCCACTGAAGAACCCAAAAATAAAAAAAAAACCAATAATCTCACCCTGGCTTTTTCAAGCTGACTGATCGCCTGTCTCTCCTTCTCCCTCCTCAGACTCTCCTTCTCCTCGTCCAGTGACAGATCCGAGCTCGGTTGTGAGTAGTTCGAGTCAGCCGAGCCCTGCAAAACAATAAAACACCGGCCTCATTTCACCTGTCATATCAATGAAACCTGGATACATTGTTGATTCATCCGCAATCCACATTTATCCAGCCCCAGTCCCCGATGAATATCAAACGTAACTAAAAAAAAAAAGAAAACACGAGGAAAAACACCCCAACGAGTTTACGTTTTTAATTATAATTACTTCCCGCAGAAAACTAACAAAAAAAAAAACGTAAAAGTGGAAAATTTTTATGGGGAAGTCTGCACGTTTTGTCGAATGGGGGTGGTGGGAGGCGTCTCGGACGTCTCGAGGGTAACGGTATCCGTGGCAACGGCCTCGACTCACCCTGCTTCACCCAGAAAGTGGTTTTCCGTCACGCCGAATGCCAACACTCGACTCATGCGCATAATGACAATTACTTCCTAAAATTACCGCAAGAAAAACAAAAGAAAAAATTCCCGTGACAATGAAAAAAAAAAAGTATCCACTGACTCAGTACCCCCATCTCCAAGCTCTTTGATTCGAGGTATATCGATGTGCTCGACACGGCCGAGCGATTGCTCACTCGGTCGCTCTCTTCATCATACCTCCAGAGCCTCCAATTAACTGTGAAATGAGTATTCAGGTCATGGGTAATCATCAAGTACACTAGTACTCTGGTATAATCCACTGGAATACGCATTAATTGGTCACTTCCTATTGTCATAAGCCACTAAAATACCTGTGTAAATAGCTTGTTGTAGCCGGAATTGTGCTGATTGTAACCTATCATCGCCGAACTAGTCAGCGATACGCAGTCAACAGTCGTCTGCGCAGCTCCCTGAGTTTTATTTATCTAATTTACTAGTGATACTGTTAAATTATCACTCAAGTACATGCCATTGTCCACTCATTCTAGGTAACAATGAAGATGATTTTTTTACTGACATTTGTGCGATATATTATCAGGGTGAAGTGGCTATTGTACACTCCCTCGACATTACCCAACATATCATCCACTGATGGGAGAGCACACCTTGTATCACAGACACAAATGTACCGCATTGCGCTATTTTCGTGTATATATAAATGTATGTTTGTTTTTATTTTTCTGATTATTTGTGTATCTGTTGTGCCCTCGTGGAGACATTCAACTGAATTTATTGTATCATATGTGGCCCCCTTTTGTGCTTGCAGGAGTCCACCTGAGCGCCTCCTTCTTCTACGGCATGAGGATGTGGATTTTTTTTACGCTTTCTTTTGCAGCCCATCCAAGCGTGAGTACTTATTTCATTAATTTCACTGATCAATCCACCAATGGAGTCATCATTATTGATGAATAACTTGGCTCGAGTTGGCTGGGGGGAGTCAGCCGCTGCATGTCCAGAGGTCTCCACACACTCGGCCAGATCAAAGAAATAAACGGCGAGTGAACGTAAATAATGAAACACACATTATTTGTTTTTCTCGTGGAAGATATCGGGATATCGGTGCTATAATACTCGGGGGAGGGGGCCAGGGTAGATAATGCACAATTCCACCCCCAGAAATTGATATGAAAGAAAAATCAAAATGTCTAGTGGAAAGTGGGTAAGATCCACTTGGAGTTGGACGTAGAGGGAGACAGATAGAAAACTGTTTGTTCGTGGGAATGGGAGATGAGTAAAACGGATAACGTTAACACAGCGCCGACGTGACACTACTACTGGGGCTGGTTGCGCAGTCGTACATGTTGCTGGATCCTCGTGCGTCGTTGATTGAATCAACGACCCCTTGTTTTGCCCCCGGCTAGATATGAGACTCGCCCTGTGTGAGGCTCACGTCGTTTCCTCGTGATTTCTTGGATTATTCTACTGCCACTCGTTATTCTCGGAGTTTTTATTTTCCTCATCAAGAATTCTCACTCTCTCCCTCTCCCTCTCTCTCTCTCTCTCCCACTCAAATATCCATTCTCAATTTTTGTTTACACATGACGAGTGACAGCGATCGGATTAAATCAATTGGGTATCACTGCTGAACGTTGCTAACCGGTAGGAGTGCACGTCACGGGTGTCACGACTCGACGATCCATCGGCCCAGTGACTCATCTTTGACGGCACGTGATTTACAAATTTTTAGATTTATTTATTTATTAATTTATTGATTTATTTCAGCTAGTGAGGATCGAGGATTTATGGTGGTTCGTTGGGGGGAGCTGGTGGAGGTAATGACGGTGGGGATGACTCAGAGCTGGGTGATCGCGGGAATGAGGCTTTTCGGCAACTGAAAAGCTCTCGCGGTGTACGTGGCCCTCCTCTTACCACCACCGATTACTGGATATTCAACTTTTCCCGTGTCTGCCGCGAGGTGGTAGCAGCGCGTGCAAACCCCCCGCACCCCTTCTTCCCCCAACGCAAGCCCACTATATCGATCCAATCCGACTTTATATTCCGTCTTTGTTCAACCATCCCTTGGTTATCTCACTCACTCGCTCAAACATACATAACTCTGCACCACCTACTTCACCTCATGGTGGTCCGCCAAAAGTACAACAATTCCGTGTCTAGTCAGACGCGGTGCTGCCGGCCACTGCACCCAAACGTCTCTCACCGGTTCATTTTTTTTCGTCAGTCCTTCTCGAAGATTTTTTAGGATTCTCGGCGGGGTCAGGGGCTGAGGGGGAGCGGAGGAGGCATGAAAATCATTTGACGTGGAGTTTAGTTTGGGGTTTTGATATTCGGGGGATTTGGATTTACCTTTCGTCGGCCGAACGGCTTGTACTGACGCCCCATCGGTCGGCGGATGTGATGCGCCATTTTTTTCCCGTCTTTGGGAAATAATTCACTCGGTTTTTATGTACACTCGGGCTCTTTTTTTTTTTTTCTTTTTTTTGGGGGGGTTCGGGGGCGGGAATAATAGTTTGGTCGGAAATAATCGATTGGGAGGTTATATTTGTCACTGGGGTCAGCTGTTCATCTCCATTTTGGAGGATTATTCGTGGATTCACTGGGGTAATTGATTAGGTAATTCGTTTCAATTTTTTCTTCATGTTGTTTTGTGGGGGAGGTTTGCTTTTTACGGGATTTTATTTGTTTTTTTTTCCCCTCTGTCTCCCTTTCTATTATTATTTTTGGCACGTCACGTGGATCGGTAACGGAAGACACTTGAGCATCTCAATCAGCTGATTTTGGGGGGGGGGGGGGGGGGCTTGCCGGCTTTATGATGGCCTCGGGGTGGGGGAATTTTTAACGATTCAAGGGGGTTTAGTCGGGAGTTTATTTAATTTGAGGGTAAAAATTGATGTAGCTGTAATTTTTAGGCTCAACAGGCACAAGGAGTGACTTGGTACTGTCTAGCCTCTCAGCAAGAGCTGATGATTTTGGAACGCAACGCAGCCTCATCCGCTATAAATAAACTCGCGGCACTACCACGCTGCCAGCAATCGGTCCTCATCAGTCCACCTCCACTTTTTCATTCTCACTTTGCCTCGCTAACTTGAGATTGTTTTTTCTTTTTCTTTTGAGGGATTCACGTATGGGGACTCGATGAATTAGACTAGATTGACTGTGACCTTCGGGTTGAATTGTTGATTGTTACGTCGATTTTTCACAATTGATTTTTCGGGACGATTTTGTCAATTGAAGGGAGGTTTCAATAGGCAAACTCATTGACGCACGAAAGACCGCATTATCTGCCAATTTGCCAAGTTTTATTATAGTTGAGGGGAAGTGTCATCAACTTATAAGGTGGCAAATTAAAAATTCACGCATTGACGACAAGCTATACTTCAGTGGAGATCCATTTCCGGAATTAAATGTGTGGTCGCCTGCGATAGATTTTTCTATACATTTTATTTTTTTCATATGTGATGGTTTTTTTAGGAAAAATTTTCTAGAAAAAATTTCATTCTCATATTACACGACATGCACGCTACACTGAAAGAATATTATATTTCATCATGCTGTGTCGGAAAGTTAACTTTTCAGTCACTCTCCGCTGCACGTCGAGTGACTGAAAAGTGCTTTTTCGACACATTGAGATGAAAAATATTGTTCGTAAGTTGTCAAAAAAGTGGTTTTCGACTCGTAGGATTATATCACTCGGCTTCGGCTCGTGATATAAACCTCTCACTCGCCAAAAAACATTTTTTTTCACTTGTTACGAAATATACTATTTCGTAACGAACATAAAAACTACTGTTTTCACGAGTTACGACAATATTTTTCATCACGCTGTGTCGGAAACGTAACTTTTCAATCACTCTCAGCTTCGGGTCGAGTGACTGAAAAGTTACTTTTCCGTCACAGCGTGATGAAATAGTATCTTTCGTAACAAGTGAAAAAAAATGGTTTTTGGTGAGTGGGAGGTTTATATCACGAGCCGAAGGCGAGAGATATAATCCCACGAGTCAAAAACCACTTTTATGCCACTCCTGCCTGAAACCGGCTGATTACGCACTCGGCGCTTCGCGCCTTGTGCCTAATTTAGCCGGTTCCAGGCCTCGTGGCATAAAATTATATTCAGGACTTGT
>JAPYZM010003203.1:0-11749 GCA_030522845.1 Psyttalia concolor
TTAACAATCAACGGATATATTTTGAAGAACGTTTTAGACTTTTTACCGTTCCAACTGGATAATTTTACCCTAAGAGGAATTTTTTATATCTGCACAATATAAAAAGTATCCTTATATTAGTCAAAGTTATCATATGATAAAGGTAAAAATTATTATTGCTTGGGTAAATTTCAACGAAAATCTATGACTAATATTGACGTATTTGAGAGCATCAGTTTTTATCAGTCAGTTTATTCAAAAGTATCCTAGAGTTCAGAAATTTTTACCTAACTGGGTTAGTAGATTTTCTTCAGACAATGACGCCTTTGGGAGCGACTCGTGGCAGTTCGGCCGTTCTCGGATACAAATGCCGATCGCCGATCTAAACAACGGACTTTACGTTTTGATGCATCGTGAGAAAGACGTCCGACGCATTTAAAGAAGTAATTTGCAGTAATACAAAAGTGTAATTGAGAAAAAGTGTATTTGGTGAACGTGGGATTTTAGGTAAGTGATATTTTGTTTATGGTCTTTAGAGAGTTGAGGATGACAGCCCGCTTGATTTTCATTTTTTGATAGACCTTACCTCCCAAGTACATGCACAAAAGGATTTAGGATTTATTTGCATGGAAATGATCAGTTATTCGTTTTTTTTTCACACTGCTAGGATAATTTTGTTATTGTAAACGAGGGTCGTTAGTTCAGTAGCGAAGTGGTCAACCCGGTTAACCCATTAAACAGTATAAGTCCCAAAACGTATCGGTGTGAACAGAAAAAAAAGGTTAAAATGGCTTAGCTGTTGGTCCAATTGTTAAAAACTATAAAACTCTTTTCATTTTGAGATATTTCTTAAAACTCAACCATTTCGCTAGAGTAAAGTAGAATATAATCTAACGGAATATTCAATAGTAGCTGATGACTGAATCAATGGGAAAATGGCAGTCGTTTCAAATACGACTCTTCAAAGTTGTTTTGTCGCTTTGTTAACTAAAAAGGAATTAACCTTAGAGGGAAGACCAAACTGACTCTGATTTTCGTTGAATCTATTTATCAAAATCCATCAAATTGAAAGGTTTAAAAACTACAGAGATTTATTTGAATTGTAAAATAAATTCTAGTAGAAAATTAATATTTAACCTAGTGTCGAGTGTGACAATTCATTATTTTGTTGTGAGTAATGCTTAAAATGAGTTTTTGCAAATACCCAAAGAATAAGCGAATAATAAATAAAGAATGCATTTATGAAGGCATGAAGGGAAAAAATCTGAGAGTTTGCCATGTATCGTCTCACCTGATTCTCCCTTCCTTTATCCTAAAATTCCTGGCTATGACTTAATTTTCTCTTCTTTTTCTTTAAATATTTTACAGGGCTGCTAGAATGGTAAGGGACTTCTGTGACAACCTTAGAGTTCATTTCATCCAAAATGCCTTCGTCGTAATAGACATTATTCTTCGGTGATGGGAATTTCTTTTTTTTAAGTAACTATTCTGTCGGAAATAATATCCCTCGATATATTTTCTGTATTCCATTTTCACAATTCCGTCATATTTTTTCGATTTTCGTAAGAATTTATTATAATTTTCTAAGCATGGATTACACAAATGTAATTTTTTCCCCAGGCAAATTACTTTGATGATCTCGGCCGAAGGGCGAATGTAAGGGGATTCTTATTTTCTAATTCACAATCATTTTTCACAACCAAATGCAATATTCAATGTTCGGTAATTCTTTACCATAGCCGATCTATCAGTTGCTGCTACGGTCTACGGATGGACAGACGGTTATTGAGGCTTACCACACTGAACATGACCGGTGTTTGCCCAAAAATATCCGAAATTTATTAAGTCGCATTATTATTAAAGACGAATTAGAGAGACATTTCGAAGTTGCTCGACGAGATGGTCGTGATTATTTGACAGCGTTTCGGTGAGCGGTTTTATCTTAGCATTTGTTTCTGGCATTGACACAAAATATTATTTTATCATTGGGTTGATTTTTTTCTAGCATTCCCCCACAAGTTTTTATAACGTGGTCGCTTCAAATTGAAAATTTATTCATTGGTGAAACGTGATTCGTTTATTATACGCCCTATAGAAGTGAAGGCGATAAGAAAATTCCACCAACAGGCACTCTGTTTGAACATTACGAGTACAAACGGAAGAAATTGATCAAAGCTAATGTTCTACGAATACCATCGGAACGACAGAATATTGTCCCTCCACCCCAACCTATCACTGGTAAAATACTTCCATAAAACGGATCAATTTATGCCAAAAATATTTTAATCGTTATTCTTTATAGATGAAGCTAGAACGGCTTTGCAATTTTTAACTACTAATGTGGGCCCTGAAACGTTGATAAAATCACGCTGGATTGAGTCACGTAGCTTGAGAAAAGAACGCTTGAAGGATAACTGTTCTCTGCATGATTACTATGACCTTTTTCCATGCCTAAAACAACCTTTTGGAGCTGAACTGGTAATTGATAATTTAGATAGTCTAAACAAAATACAATTCTAAATTCAGAGTTATAGTATTTGAAAATATTAATAACAGCTGAAGTTGGATTTCGCCGAAGTCTATCCGACTTGCGTGGAGGAATTATTTGATCGTTGGGAAACTGTGAGAAATCTTATCAGAATTAACTTAGAGAAATGCCCAGCACTTACTCCTGACCACGCTTTGTCGTTGAGGTTAAGTCGGGGAGCTACGCTGGGTAAGAAAATAATTGTTTTGAAGTCGATCTTTGTAATTTCGTCAACAGGTATTCAATCAACTCATATAGTGTTTACGTCTTTTTTTTTCAGAAATTCAGGACGCGATTCTTCTTTCTTACTTGCCTTATTTAATAACACCCCCACAGAAAAAGCGTCAACGAGGTAATAAAGTTGCCAAAATTTCATCACAAGAAAAGCTCGATGCCTTTCTCATCCATGTTCCGGTAATTAAAATTTCATAAACAATTTCTAGGTTTTTAATCTGTGGTGGAATCAAAAAAGGAGATGGACAATTTTTATTGAAAAAAAATATCTTCCAAATATCGGTTTCCGTTTACATCAAGAAATTGATAAAAAATGGGCAATCTCTCATTGTATTTCTCCACAGAAAAAAATGAACTATAATTATGGAAATTAATTGAATTTATCTTTATAGACTGCTGCTGAAATCCTCCCAACAGTAAATCAACATCGTGAGGCCCTCCATCAACTGAATTTAACATTTCAACCAACTCCAATACTCGTTGGATCTGTGGATGATTTTAGTGTATTTTACGTATACGTCAATGACTCGATCGAACGTCCTACTATTTATGAAACGGACTCAGCACTGCATGCCATTGATCTAACGTTTAAAATATTTTTTGCATTGGAGTGTTCATATCCTGAAAGATCTGCACCAGTCTGGTTATTCTTGCAAAAAGGGTTTTATAATATTAATAAACTCAGTGATATCTGCAGCAGAGAGACCTTAGCATTGCTTGGTCAAATTGACAGTCTATTGAGGAACGCAAATGAAAACATTGCATCTAATTATAATAGGAAAATAATATCAGTCTGGGCTTATTAAATGTATATTATTTTTTTTATATATTGTTTGAAATCACTTTATTTCATTATACAATGTTTTCATGTCCGATGTGTAAGCTGACAGGTTCAGAATCAACAAAGTATATATATCATATTCGACTAGCTCATAGAGGGATTTCTAAATTTCCTTGTGGAGTAGATTCCTGTTTCAGGGTGTTCAAAACTCTCAATTCATTGAGAGTGCATGTGTACAATAAACACTCCGGAAAATCACGCGAGACTGTTCAGACGAAGAAGAGAAAAATTGAATCTTGCAATCTGGATGTTCTGAACAAGAATCGAAATAACGACATAGATGAGCCGATTATAAAGCACTGTGAAAGTCATATCGGTGCAGTATCCTCTATAAATGAATTGCCCTCGGTCAGTGGTGTTCGCGAAGTCCGCAATGATGTAATACCGGTGGTGAATGAGTGTCGTGAAAAAATAACGGACAGAAATCCTTTTTGGCTCCTTGCAGCTAAATATTATCAATATCCCGATGTACCACGCGTTAGAACCAACGAAATAATCAAAGATACCGATGGCATTGTGAAACATCTCGTAGAATCATTGAAAAATGATGCTTTACGAATAGTTAAAGAGAGCCAAGGATCAGACACTGTAGAAAAACTTCAAAGTCTTTTCGATAAATTTAATAATCCATTCACTGGACTAGAAACAGAGTACCGTGCTTTTCAATCTTTTCATGATACCTATATACCTCCTGAATCATATATCCTGGGTCAACGGGAAGATTTCTTTGTTCAAGATGGCACAAAAAAACTAAAAATGATGACAGTGACAGCTCAATTAATAAGACCTCGTTTAGTTTTGAAGAAATTTTTTAAACTTCCGGGCATTTTTGAAGAAGTAGTTTCATATAATCGGTCATTGCAAAAGAATTCTGAAATAATTTCTAATGTAATTCAGGGTGAGTTGTGGAAAAAATTGAGCGCAAATGATGGGAATAAAATCGTGAACCCATTGATTCTCTATTTGGATGATTATGAGAATAATAATCCATTGGGAAGTCATCGGGGAATTTCTAAATGTAGCGCGATGTATCTCGTGCTCCCTAGTCTGCCACCTCATCTCGTATCAAAATTGGAAAATATTTTCTTATTTGTTTTGTTGAATACTCTGGATCGGAAATACTTCGAAAAAGAGGTGATTTTTGGAAAAATTAAGGAGGAATTAGAATTTCTTGAAAATACGGGTATTGAAATTGATAATCCTACCGGTAAGAAAATAGTTTTTTTCAGGCTATTGACGATATCTGGGGATAATGCAGGCGTGCATGAAATACTGAATTTTGTTGAATCTTTTAGACATGAACATTTTTGTCGATTCTGTCTTGTTGGACGCAGTCAAATTAATGAAGTTTTTGATGATAATCAGTGCGAATTGCGCTGTCCGGTCAACTATGCAACAGATTTAGCAAAAAATGATCCGAAAAGCACTGGAATAAAAGGCGAATGTCCTCTCTTCGGTGTAGGAGGATTTCATCCCGTAGTAAATTTATACGTTGACGTTGTGCACGATGTACTCGAGGGAATATGCAGATATGATCTGGCGCGTATCACCCATTATTTTGTGAAACAAAAAAATATTATGACGTTAGAAGAACTGAACAATCGCATTCGCGGTTTTGATTATGGACGCGTAAAAAATAAACCACCAGAAATTTTAGACATTCACTTATCAACGAAGATGTGTATTATCATGTCAGCCTCTGAAATGCTCACATTAGTACGCCATCTTCCTCTCATTATAGGTCATGCAGTGGGTTCCGATGATGAGGTTTGGCAATTATTGAGAGAACTAGTTGATGTGGTTAATTTTCTGATGAGCTACGATCTCCCCCGTGCTTCTGATATAATTTTGCGGGTGAAAATAGCTGATTACTTACAACATTTACAAAAACTTTTTCCCAACTGTTTTAAGCCAAAACACCACCATCTTGTTCACTACCCGAAAGTATTACATCTTTACGGCCCTCTCTGGCTAATATCCACAATGCGGTGTGAGGCTAAACATAGAGAAGGGAAACGAACCTCTCATTCTTCCATAAGCCGTATCAATGTGTGTAAAACCATTGCAATTAAGCATCAGCTGTGCCTCAATCATCGATTTCTGAAGAGAGAAACAATCTCTCATATTAATTACAATAAACTTTCAGTCAAGCAGACACGATTATTTGACATCAATGGAATACATGACATCCAATCATTTCCTTTTTTTCATGATAAGCCTCCAACACTTTCAGTGCACACAGCAAAAAGTGTACAAATTAAGGAAAATGATATTAAGATTAATGATCTTATGATGATACCCGGAAAAGACGGCTTTGCTTTTTTTAGTGTTGAAAATATTATAATCGAGCCGACTGACCAATGTATTTTTATTACTAAAAATTTAAATTCTGTTTTTTTGGATGAACACACCAATTCATTTGCTGTTCTTGACTCCACTTATTCCTGGACCGTATTGTTAACGAATGATATTAAAGGAGCTATTATTACGAGTTTAGTAAGTACCAAAATGGGGAAATTTATAGTTAAGAAAGGATTTTAATGGTATTTTTTTAAACATTATAATAAATAATACGTTCTATAAGTCGGCATTAGTTATTCCATTGTTTTTCCCCGTTTGCCAACAAATTCTGTAAATCTATATGGCCATGTTTTGTGTACCAAAAAGGTGAATTCACCTTTTTTTTTTTTTTGTCAAAATTGCAGAGAAAAATTATTATTGTTGAATAAAAAAATGTTTGACTTGGATCTTTTGTATTTTCCTAATGAAATAATTTTTGCTAAATGAAGTGATTGAAAATTTTTCACATTTTAATGAAAAATGTCGATCATTTGGATAATTTATATCTGCAGAAGTAATTTATTTTATATTAAGGAGCGGACTAAAATTTGTTCGCTTTTAAATGAAAAATATAAAGAGTATAATAAGAAGTATAGATTTGCAGAGTGAATTTATATTCTAATTGGTTAGAGAAAAAAAATTCCTGAGGTTAGTAAATATTCCAGTTGAGGTTAGTATTTTTTACCTAACTGGTACAGCAGTTTTTACCCAGACATCAGTAAAAAGTGTCCCACTAGGTTGGGGAATATTAGTCTATCTCAGCGATAATTTTTATCCATGTCAACCACATTGATTATTTCAGAAGCAAGGCACTTTTTACTTCCGATAAAATGAAAATCTACTTGAATCAATGATATTTTTTGCTTTACTGAAAAAATGCTACACGATTACCGTACTGGTTGGGTATTTTTTCTTTTAGTTTCCGGACAATTAATACTAAGGATTTCTCTCCGTGTAGATACTTGGTAGTTCTCGGTAATCTTTCGCGTGTGATTGGAGGCGTTAAAACATGTACTTGGCCGATACGCTACTGCGTATCTCGATAAACTCTACTGTAATGTTGGCCGGCAAAAACTATCTAAGGCGAAAATACGATAAGGCCAGGTAATAAGACGTGCGCAAGATAGGGTATTAAATGACTTTATATAAATATAATAACGAAAAAGAAAGGGGGTTAAATTTAAGGGAGTGAAAATGAAAGGAGCCAAATCCATTGGCTCATGGTTGAGGGAAATTATTAATCTGAAACATTATTAAATAAAGTAATACTGGGAGACAGGCAATGGGAAACTATAAGTGACTCACTCTGCGGAATTTCTGCAGAACAGCAACTCCTTGGGTTCCTTCCTTCCTAGATAGGCGATGCGAACCTCTCCAGGGCACTCGGTTTCACTGATGTATCCAAATCCTTATTTAGAATGATAATCTCTCGATAGGTAACAATTGCCATGTGTCTCCGGGGACGTTCAAGGAATAAGTGAGGTGGTAACGCGTCGTTCTCCCTGCGCTAAATGGTGCTTTTCCTGAGTTGTCGTGTCGGCGAATTACAAGGGCTGTTTCTTCCGTCCCGTTGAGTATCGGTCACCCTGATTTGACAACAATGAATTTCAGGGTGAGCGTTCAACGAGAGGAAAAAGGGGGAAATACTACCGATTGTTGACGCCGTAGGTCCATGAATGCTTGAGGTGTTTCTTGGCGTGGTGTCATCGTCCAGCGCTGTTCCTTGAGGTGAGTGAAGGCCGTTGGACGGTGCGTCGTCGGTGACATACACGATGAATCGCGTGTAGTGAATTGGAATAGAGGGAGGAGGCAAGGAATATTCATAAAGGGGGAAACCAACCGTGGCCAGAAGAATTAAATTTAGGGGGCAATTAATTAATTATTCTTGACGGAGAAAAATGTCTTATCACAATGTACAACTGGATAGATTCAAATCATCACATTTGAAGAAGTCACCAAAAAGGCAGCTTAGAGGAAAAAACTATTGAAAACTCGAAAATTTTCAGATGTTATCATGAAAAGCAAATTAATGATGGCAGTTATCATAACCAATTTTCAACTTGAGCTTGCTAGTATTTGAAGGAACAGTTTAATCCGTTATTGAACCTATTTGAAGCCTAACCTACAAAGACATGTATGAAATTGGGAAAAAAAGAAAAAAAACTAATTTTTAGAAAAATTGGAACAACAATTATTACTATCCCTTCATGTTCGAACTCCGTTAAGGGAGCATAGGAACAAATTTTTTCAGCCGTCATTTAATTAATTTCGAACGTTTTTTTAGCTATCGTGAAATAGTATATTTCGAAACAAGTAAAAAAAAATGGTTTTTGGCGAGTGGGAGGTTTATATCACCAGCCGAAAGCGAGGGATATAATCCCACGAGTCAAAAACTCCGTTTTTCACGAGTGACGAACCAAATCTTTCATCTCAATGTGTCGAAAAAGTACTTTTCAGTCACTCGACGCGAAGGGGAAAAACCTCCCACTCGCCAAAAACACATTTTTTTTTCACTAATTATGAAATATACTATTTTACCTCACTGAAACTGAATGAAAAGTTACTTTTCTGACAGCGTGATGAAAAAACAATTATTGATGAAATTCAGAAATGAAAAAAAAATCCATCAATGAATTGAATTTTAATCAACGGTTATGGATAAGACCCAACAATACTTACATTTGAAAAAAAAATTAAATTCCATCGATTAATTACCGAGCAATCGCGGAAAATCCAATAAAAAAAATCATCCACACAGATATTTGTACTGTGACGTATTTCACTACCCCTTTGCGGGGAAAAGCAACCAGGAACGCAGCCTTCGGCGACGAACCTGTTCCAAACCAAAACTTGAGCGCCAGTACGTTTTCTTACCAAAACGCACAAAATCAATTTCCGACAATTCATCAACCACAATAAACAAAAGAGCAGCAACCGACAACTCAGTATTACCGCGGAGGCGGCTGGGTTCCAAAAGTTACTCTGAAAAACATTCCTTCGAAATCTCCGGTTGTTCAAAACAAATAAAACATTCTTCTAGTTTTCGTTAATCTCAAAGATTTAATTTCTGATCATTTCAAAACTGATTCTCACAATATCGTTCCAATTCCTAACGTAACAAATCTCAGATTCCGACAAATTCACGTAAATTCCGACAATATAATATGAACAATAACATAACATTGTCTTCAAATCGCTCAGTCAAAATCTTTTATCATTGAACCAAAAACTTGACAGCAAACACGCAAGAAAAAATAAATAAATAAATAAATACATAAATGTTCAAATGTCAATACAGAGTAAAAAAAACTAAATTATTATCAACTAAATAGTCATAAACAAAGTCAATGAGAATAACAAGTCAAACTGCAATTTAAAATAACAATGAGTGAAAAGCTAAATTACAGGGATCTTCCTTTACCCCCGCATCTGAGAATCCAGAGTCAATACACTGTATAGCGCGCGAAACTGGGTTTGCCTCGTTCAAAACGAAAAATCACAGAGACCGTTAAAATATAAAATCATCAAAATAATATTTCAAAATACCGCCAATAATCAGGTGTCGAAATAATATCACAAAATTCTAAAATAAATGACTTTCGAAATAATCGATAAATTCGGTCACCTTGAGGGCCTATCTCACTAACTTGACACTCATACGAAACACACAGGTGTCGATAAAATAATCCCTGGAAAACCCAATTCTTGCTAATGAAACGAATCACTTTCTAATCAGCTTAATATTAAATATTCGCGACGAGAGTCATAGATCGTAACCTCACTGAATTGAAATTGATAATCAAATCTTTCAATTTTCTTTCAAATATCTGATAAAGAAAATTTTAGATTCTTGATACATACGCTATTCTCACCGAACGAGAGACAGAAATTGGCGACAAAAATGCCGTCAAATCTAATGGCGTTATCAAAAAAATTTGATCGCCCACGATAAATAAAAAATTCTAATTAGAAATGTCTTTAATTAACTCCGAAAATTCACCGCTCACCAATCCAGAAGAGAAGAGAACTGTAGGCCTTCTTTCTTCCAAAAATTCTGCTCCAGATAGACTTCCAGGTAGATTTATCAATTCTCTGAATCCCGGACGATATTTTTCACCAAAAGGAAAAAATCTGCGTGACAGTACAAATGCCGTCCAAACGGGAAGTGAATTCTTCGACGCCACTGTCAACGCCGGTACACCTCAATAAGTGTTCTCTCCAATGATTGGTCCAAAGCGACGAGACTCCTCGTCAAGCGCCAATCACAATTGCCGTTAGACACGACATCACAAGCCATGAGGGTGGCACTCTATCGTCTCCCCCCCCCCTGCCGCGAATGATGATGCCCTCAGCCTGGAGTCAGCTAAATCTCCCATTTCTCATAATTCTCCCCTTGATTTCAACTTTCCTCAACCATAAGCTGGCGCCCCACAGTGACTCTCTCATGAAGCTCCAATTGACGCACGAATCCAGTTCCAACTTGAACCATGAAATCGGCCAACTTGCATCTCAGTCATCCTCCACGCAATTTCAAGCGATTAAAAAAAAACATAAAAGCAAAATAGCCTCGAACATCTATAATAAAACCTTTGACTCTCGCCCCGATAGAGTACTTCTCGTCTGGACGGCTCAAGTTCACCGTCGAACGGCCGAACAACCAAATAACACGTTACAGTACATACGTTTGGATACGATCTGAGATAGTACATTTTGACACTAGGCCGTGAAGGACTTTTCTGGCGAATATGAGGTTACAGGACGAACCGAAGGCGAGTTCAGTATCATATGAGGCAGAAAAGTTCTTCACAGCCGTGTGTCAAACAATATTTATTGTTACGACATGTGTGGGCGGTGAATCACGGCCGCTTCGCGGCCGTGAAGTAGTGCTTTACATACTGAGTGACAAAATTGCTTTTATGGACTCGTTGCATCACATTGGATTCATATAACATGGAAAACCAAAAAGTCAAGTCGGATTGATGTCAAAGCTTCCATTCGGAAGCAATAATCATATAAATTGGAAGTGCATACGCGATTTATATGATGCAACTAAGATTAATGTTCCGGTAATCTTGTGAATTTTTACATTATTGCAAATTCATTCATATCATATCAGTTATCAATTTTCCAGTTTTACTTCATAACTAGATAGAAAAAGTCGTCTCTCCACAATCAATGGTGCTGTATTTGAATCAAGAAGGATGCGATTTCCACCATATTTTGATAGAATCGAGAAGCCATTTATTGTATTAATATTTCTTACAAAGAATGGGAAAACTATACTTTAATTTTAGCCAGCAAAGACTATCTCAGGACAAAAGGGGATAAGGTCACGCAACAAGCCGTACCCAAGAGTCTCTAATGGTCGAAAAAACTATTTGTGAAAAGCTGCGAATATTTTAAAAACTTCATGGATAATTGGACGTTGAACCACCCTGACAAATAAAGGTCATTGAGATATATGCTTGTTGCGGACACTGGGTCACTTGGTGACTCGAAAAGGTATACAAAAGAGGACCCCTTGAGTTGACCTGATCGTGACTAGTAAAAACAGGTTGTGACCGACAAGATTGTTTTGAGAAGTAATTCTCGAGGTTGGGAACTGATTGTGTGGGACAAAACACTAAGGTGTACCATGGATAATCGTAGGTAGGAGTCAAATCAGGATGAGTGAGAAAGAATACCCTATATTCCCGTTTTGTTTTATAGAAAATGAATAGTTTATTTTAAATAGAGAAATGACACACGAGAGATCCGAGATAAAACCGAGGAGTATGTGTGATAGTAAAAAAAAAGTAGTGTAAATTGTGTTATGTTATGACTTACAG
>JAPYZM010003204.1:0-11747 GCA_030522845.1 Psyttalia concolor
TATTTTTAGTAATTTTATGATTCTGGAGGTGAAAATTGCAAATATGTATGGTAATTTTCGTGCAAAAAAATTGTAATTGTGTGTTCCTTACAGCGATCGCAATTTTCCTATACAAATGTCCTGCAAATGTGTGGTAAAATCACAATCTTTTTTAACAGTGTGTCAGAGTCCTGTGACGTTACAGGAAATCGTTGGGTAGGATTTGGAATGCGTAGGATGGAACTTGGGGTTATTCTCAATATAAAATTTACAAACAATTTTTACTGGATATTATTTTTCGACCAAGCGGACTTATTGTTACTCTTCAAAAAATTAATCAGTTTACAGAGTTTTATTTTCTTCAACACCATCTAAAGTACAAATTCTAGTTTTATTTCCATTTGCAGTAGATTCAGTGCTACCAATTCAACCTCCGAAAAACCGATAGTAATTATCCATGAAAAATATGAACACCTGTCTCCCTCTTCCACTAAAATAACTAGAATATGAGATGGGGAAAAAAAACAAGAAACTCGAAGTGATCATCCCCGAAATATTTTGGAGGGCCCTCGAGGCTCACCAAAAATGTCGCTCCTCATTCTCCCTTTTTCCGTTGGCATCGAAGTACCAGAAAATCTCTTCCGCCCCTCGAAAATCGCGACACGAAGCTCGAATAAGGGAAAACAGTGAGAGAAAACGAGGAGCGAAGTGTGTGTTGAGATAGACAAGAGGGAGGAGGGAAAGAGGTGGGACAGGGAGTGGAGTCAGGATGGTGTCGTACCTCCTCAGTTTTCTCATTTCTGTTTGCTCGAGCGTCTAAACGGGCGTAATGTGCTCGCGTGGCAAATTAACAAACGCCCGAGGAATGAGAGCTGCCACCCCTCTTCTCTCCATTTCCCGAAAACGACAGCAACCCTTTCCCTCACTCACAATGCTCTATATATTCAACTTGGGGTAGAATGAGGAGGCGCAAATCCCCCGTAAGCCAAAGTCGAGTACGACAGTGTATATTATATTGTCAAGCGATAGCAATGACGCCGCGAGAATTTCATGTGCAATTAGAGGAAAATGCCATTGTTGAGGTGACAATTGTACATTCGTGAGTATTTGATTAGAGAGAATTTAATTAGGTGGGAATTAACTTGAAAAAAAAATTGATTTTTATTAAGGCGACGGAGGATTCCAGGAAAAAAAATTGTCCCAATTCTCACGGTCGTTTCACTTTTCAACAAGCGTAGTCATTCCTACTGAAGATTTATTTGATACAAGCGCATTTCTACGTCAATTATTATCTATTATATTATGTTATTAGGCGTTGGGAATAAGTAGGATCATTCTTCATATCGAATTTACGACAAATTTCTACTGAAAAAACGGATAGTCTACACCGGGATTCGAACCCGGCACATGCCGATTATTCATTGGGGGCTCTTATAACTTAACTATTCAGGGCACAATTAACTTGAAAAAAATTGTTATATATCACAACAAGGAAGAATTTCAGTAACAAAATTTCTCTGAATCTGACGCTCGTCGTTTCACTGTAAAAAGTGCATAATTTCTCTTCGATTACAGAACATTTATTTGGGACAAGAACATATTCACATGTCAACTTTCAGCTCGTGAACTTTTCCAATTCATAATTTTCTTCTTACACTGAGAAAAAAAGTATCTTTCAGGACGATAACGATGTTTTCCGCCAGAGCGTATCTTAACAATTTACTGCAACATTTCATTAATTTTAAACAGACTCCACTTGCTGCACTTCGTCAAATATAATTCTCGTGGAAAAAGAAGGGGGACAGAAGGAGACGAAAATTTAATAATAAACTCGAACTCAAGATCTTATTTTGAATACCTACGGAAACACTAATTGAATATTGAATTAACATTTAAGATCGACATAAATATCTCTAGAACAATGTAAATGCAATGGTTTATCGATAATGCATTCAGAATTTACTTCATGACTGATTTGTTTTGACGATCCAATTTTGATCCAATATATTTCCTCGAATTACTTTGCACCAAGTGCAATGCATTTGTGAAATTTTTCTATTTCTCTCAGAGGAGAGAGGGCCGCGTATAAAAATCTCTGTTATGCAAATTATTGTTTCTGTCAATCGGCGATCACCTTCAAAGTTCAAAATCCTCTGCACATCATAATAATGAATAATCCACCTCCATAACAAGAGATCGCAATATTCTCAATTATCGGTTCCTCCTTCATATTCCAACTCGAGCGAAATGCCAAACTCCCACCTACGGAATACATATCTCCGAAGAGGCAAACCTATGTATTTCCTATAATGTAATTCTCGCACACATGTCGTCATGATTGTAGAAATAAGAAAGAGGAAGGTAAAGGAATAGGAGTTAGGACAGTGGGCGAGGGGTGGGGGGATATTCATGTATCAGTACATGCAAAAGCTGAGGATAATGTAGAGTACACCGAATGTATAAACGCTAAGAATAGTCAATGTACAGACGGCGCAGATATAGCAAGCGCCTTTACGCCTATAACTGCAAGGCGGGTCATTGGCATTAGGGGTTGGTATATAGGGTTGCACAATATGTGTGCATTTGTAGCCCTCCTGTGCATCCCATCTCGATTCCAAATATATTCAATTCCTTTTTCATAACAAAAGACCGAGAAAGATCTGCATTGAATTGGTGACACATCACGAGTCGAGTCACAATTCATTTTGTTATTGTTATCGATTTATTCCGACAATAGTTGAAAAGTGGCTGGTAAACTCGTGACTAAAATGAAAAATTGATGAAGATAATTAAGGATAGCCAATGCGGAGCGGAATACGCCAAGTTGAATAAATAATGTTCAACGATTGTCGAAGGATTTTTTAATTATCAAATTATTCTGATGAAAATTGACAAAAATCTCCAGCGAAATGGTGAAGATAAATTTTGGATGGAAATAGCTTCTAAGCTTTGCGTTGAGAATCAACTGAAGTTGATTTTTTTTTTCGCGATTTTAAGAAATGGATAAGACGGTGGGGTTCGACGAATCATTTATAGCCAGTATTTGCGGATCTATCACTTTGTTAATGCATTAGTAATGATTTGTGAATCGGGTGACGGGAGGCGGTCTATCACTGATGATACTAGCTGAGGTGAGTTTGAGGTGGTGATGTGTGAGAGGGGTGGATGAATAAATACTCCGATGGAGTGATGTAGAGGGCCGAGAGGCGAGAGGCGTTGGACTAAAATAGAAGGGTTGTGTAAGGGTGTAAAGGTGAAAATGTCCTATTATAATGTCATATTAAACTTGTATGATACGCTATTCTGCAAGTTGAGTATGTGTGAAAGAAAATCGACATTAGTGCGGAAAAAATACGTTTTTTATTCTCATATGCTGTCATCTGTAAGAGAGTCTATGAACACTATTTGTCATTTCATAAATATCCTAGGAGTCGTAGTTCGGAGAGATCACTTCGGTCTCAATGACCGCGGAAATATCTAGTCTCGTTTCTAGAAAATTACAAATTTATTCTGTCCTTAGATGAAATTGATTTTTTTTTTGAATTGATTTTTTTTTTGATTGAATTGATTTTTGATTGATTTTTTTCGGTAAATGTATACAAAGACCCCCCAAATAAATTCACATTATTCGGCTAGAATTTTTGTGATATTACTCCAAACCGAATTTCTCCTGTTTACATCTATTCAAGAGTGCCGTGGTATTATAGTCAACAGTGTTTGTGTTAATAGGGAGGAGTACCTACCTAGAAAAAAACAGAACATCCGAATATTTCAGGTGTTATTGCCACCTCAGTATTAAGTAAGCAGTGTTACCGTGAACAATGAATGTCAAGGAAATTTTCGTGATGTGCGCGGGCTTATCGAACGGTCTTCAGTTCGTCAGTTCGATTAAAAAATCGGTGAGGGCTTTGAAGGACGCTCTACCGGAATACGGGGTAAGTCGCGAACATTATCACGATTATTTAGCTGAATTTTGATCAGACGTAACATCTGCTTAAGTAACAGGTTCGAAACATTTGTCGAAACTGTTACCAAACATCATCTCCCGTCAGCCAGTTCACCACAACAATCGTGAGGGTGATATTGATTAATTGGCCGTTCAATTCCAATGACAATATTATTCATTTAATTTTTTACTGTAAGAAGGTACAGCGGCGGAGTTGTGTTGAAATTGGTTTTGAGTGAATTTTCAGTGTCAAAATCACGATTGTTCTTGTCATATCTTTGTGTTGTCCTCGTCTTAAAATACATGTTAAAATGGGTTGTCGTGGGACCAGAGCACCGCCACCTCTACGTGGTTGGTCCCGTGTAACGCAAAGAGCGGTGATACGCGAGCGATTTTCGGGTACTTGAGATGCGCATAACTCCTGAACAAATCGTTTCTGACACCTAGGGTTTTTTGGAGAGTCATTAGGACCACCTAATTAATACCTCCACAAAATTTCAAGAAAATCGAAGGGGGGGGGTCTTTGTATACATTTACCATCGTCAATATAAATTTTACAAGAAATTTTTTGTAAAAATTGGATAGTCCAGATCGGGATTTGAACCGGGGACCTTTCGATTCTGCATCAGGTCTCACAATGCAATCCCACCCGAAAAGCTTCTTTCGGTAAACAGTGTGTACACAGAGAGAAAAATCTGTGAATTTTTATACTGTGATTCCGATAAAAATGACTGTGCTGCCTTACAATCTCGGCGCAAACCGCAGGCCTAAGAAAAATTACTATGCCGTCTATTTTTCATATAAACGCAAATAAAAAATGATAGACCTATTAGTTTTATAGTGCTGTTTCGTAAATTTTACGAAGCCACATATCATTAATTACTGAATATATTATAAAATTTATGGTATTCACAGTAATTTTTATGTGCGAATGAAGCACATTCCAGTATTCTGGCATTTTGCACCTCGATTCTAGTGCTTGGCACAGTAATTTTTCTCTGACTTTTCTCTCCGTGTATGGCAACTCCAAATAATTTGTCTGCGAAACTGAATTACTTCGCTACTTATTACCAAAAATAAGTAAAATCAAGAAGAAAATTGAGTCGGGCTCAATTTGACGAGTATCTTGAAGGGATGACAGAGTCATGTTTTGACCTGCGTGCGGTTCATATCAACCGTGTCCACGCCATGAAACCGGGGTAATGTTAAATATTGGTAGGATTAGTACCTTACTACACATTGAATTCAATACGATCGAATTTATGTAAATGTTTCCAATTTATGCCTTCAGAAGGGAAGGTGAGGGGAAGGTTCCGTACACCTACCGAATCATAAAAAATGACTAATTTTATTCCCCGACGCGATCAATTCATTCAAGCCAACCGGATTCTGACCCTGTATACGTCATTTCCCACCAGATAAGTGCAAAGAAAAACACAACATTTGCCTTAGTTTTCGGCAACAAAAAATTTAAAGGTGCTAACTTAGTTGATTAGCATTCTTCCTTAGATTCCTGGATCCTCTGAAAAAGAAGCCCCACATAAACCTCGATGTGGTGCAACTCCGTGCCACTCACTTTACATCAGTGTATTTTCGTTAGAACGATTAACGAAGGTGGTAGAGTAGACAGTTTGCATGTATTCGCGAGTAATAACAAAGAAACACAAATTCGATCCATTCCAACAACGACGTAGCTAGAGGCCTCGGCTACACCCTAAATCAACCACCAACCAAAAGATAAAGTGAGAGAAACGATGGAAAATGAATCCCGAAACACTAGCACTATATCCGCGGAATATAATCGCCTTCCACCCCCAATTTCTAAGCCAGTTTGTATTTCACCGCCATTCATAAAGCGCATGCGAATAATAATCGAAGTCTAACGGGTGTATACAGCAGGGGGGGGGGGGGGGGGGGAGGGGGGGGAGGAGGAGGAGGAGGAGGTAGAGGTATAGAATGGGAAGTTTGCTACCACGCAAATTCAACGTGTGGTGGCGAATTAAAGCGGAAAGATATCGCTGTGGCACACGAGAAATCCGCGAGGAGGTGCGAGGAACAGAGGCGCGTAAAATACTGTCGAGTTGGTGAACATAACAGGGGGTGGGAGGGGGAAGGGGCGAAGGAGGGGGCTCCGGGGGAGGCAGGGGTGGAGAAAGGTGGAACGTTATCGAGGCACGCGATGCAACGTAAAATAGACGCGCTTTGCACGCGCTAGTGACCATATCACCATCCATCTGTGCGTATATAGGGTACCGTTGACTTCCTAATCTAAAGACCCAGAGGATTTTCAACATAAAGTACGATTGATTTAGTTGGGATGTTAATTCATTGAGAGGTGGACTACATTTCCTACGCGAGGAAATAAGGGAATAATCGAAAATTGTAAACAACGATAAAAGGAGGATGAGTGTTTTTAAATTATTTTCTCGAGTTGTTTATGATTTCTTTTTTCAAATTTCACCCAATAGAATGGCACTATTAGATCTACCAACTTTGGATACGAAGGATTATTGTTTTCTCTCCGAATTTCAATCAATAGAATCGTCGCGTTCGACATTTTTTTTATACGAGCGGTACGCTTTACAGCGATAATTTGATAATTTTTTATTATGCTCCGAGAATTTGTTGTGGACGTTTCTCTTCATTGCAATTCTGAGAGAAACAATAATCTCCCGAACACCAGTCGAGCCTCACAAACATTTGGATATTACAAATAATAATTTTTCAAATTTTTTTGTCTCTCATCTACATACATGAAAGAAAGAACTGTTGAATCGAATTAACCATTGATTGAAACTGACAGATTGGATTTAAACACAGTAATCAGAAAATATTGATAATAGTATATTTCGTAACAAGTGAAAAAAATGATTTTTGGCGAGTGGGAGCTTATATAATGCCACCAGTTAAAAACCATTTTTTTAACGACGCGCAGCGAAGAGTCACCGAAAAGTTACTTTTCAGTCACTCTCCGCTTCGTCTCGAGTGACTGAAAAGTGCTTTTCCGACACATTGAGATGAAAAATATTGTTCGTAACACGTGAAAAAAGTGGTTATTGACTCATGGGATTATATCACTCGCCTTTGGCTCGTGATATAAGCCTTCCACTCGCCAAAAACCATTTTTTTTCACTTGTTACGAAATATACTCTTTTGTCACTTGTTACGAAATATACTAATTTCGTAACAAGTGCAAAAAAAATGGTTTTTGACAGGTGGGAGGTTTATATCACGAGCCGAAGGCGAGGGATATAATCCCACAAGTCAAAAACCACTTTTTTCACGAGTTACGAACATAATTTTTCATCACGCTGTGTCGGAAAAGTAACTTTTCAGTCACTCGAAGCGAAACGGAGAGTGACGGAAAAGTTACTTTTCCGACACAGCGTGATGAAAAATAATGAATAGATTTGGGAATATTCTCCATTTTCATTTTTTTTAATATAAAAATTATGGGATGATTGGTATATGTGTAATTCTATGTAATTCTATGTAGTGAAATTTAAAGGAATACATATACTCCCCAAGACAACTCGAGCGTCGAAATTAACTCTCCCTTATACTGCTTCTCATTTTTAATTCGGAAACCTTGACAAATTTGTTCATTTTCAAATCTTGTTTAAAAATTGTTCAAATCTTGAGGGCTACAAACGACTCATAATGTTTATGTTGAAGTGAGTAGATATGAAAATATTTAGTAAATTATCACCAAAAGAAACAATAATTTTCTGGCCGAAACTAGTAAATTGATATATGAATGAATGGAAATTTGCTAATTTGTCGAGGTATTGGTGAATTCATTTGGAGTTAATCGGCATTGAGTAATTTGGATTGACGTTTTTCGTTGGAAAAGCTGAGAGGAAAAGACAGCGGATGTAATGTAGAATGTCAGATGATGGAAGGGATGTGAGACGTAGAAAGGGTTGAGAAGGTACTGGAGGAGATGAAGGAGTAAGTACCCAAGAAAGTTATTTCCTGACCGGACACGGCTTCAACCCTTCCACCGGAGGCTCATTCCCGCCTTTTCCAGCTTCTTCGGCAAAGTATTCAGTCAACATATTTTGTACTTGTTCAATCCAAATCCCCTACGTCCTACTAATTTACCAACTTCCAATAAAAGGGAGACAATTTTTTTTGGTTTCTCTCAAAAGAAGAGCTTTCTCTGCGGAAATCTCATTGGGAGCATAAAACTTGAACATTGAGTTAGCCCTGGATATGCGGAAGTAGTTCAATCAAATCTTTCCTAAAATTAGAATGTCAATCAAGTTTATAGGTTCATCTCAAGCATGAGATGTAAAAATATAAAATTCTTATTTACATTTAAATAAAAGTATCGAAGGCCAGCTGCAAAAGCGATAGAGTTAATTTTTTTAATATTCCTACAAATGAGTTCATATGATTCGCTTTGAAAACTCGGGAATAGAATCACTTGAATTAATTTGATATCAACTAAGGTGCATTAAATAATTGAACTACAATTACCAGTTTCCATTAATTTTCTCGTAAAATGTGAACGTGATAAACTAATCTAAACTAATCCTGACCTTCTGCTAAGAAATATTCACTAACTAATTTACAACTGTGTACAAGTCTTCTTCCAATCTCCCAAAATTGTGCATCCCCCATCAACATCAACAAATTATGCCATCAACCGGCAGACTACCTCGCCACTTATCCCCAAAAGACCTAGGAAAAAAAACCACCCAACACCAAATTATTTCATCTCCATCCCAGCTGAAATAATCATACATCCCTTCAGCTCTCTTCAATCCCACAAAAGATTTTCAGTTTTCCCATAGAGACGGAAAAAGGGGCAAAACGCTCAGTGCCGGGTTAGCGGCAGGCAGAAGCACGGGGAGAGTAGGGAAAAGGAGTTTAAAGGCTAAAAGGTACTGAGATGCCGCGCCATGCATAACAATTAGCTCGAGCTAAAATCATGAAAACGCAGGATTCTCTTTTGACTCCTGTGTCTCACACTCGCATACTCTTCAGTGGCCTTTTCCACTCGGACTGTGCTCCTTCCATTGCCCTCAAGCGCTTTCTACCCACCCGACGTGATCAACCCTGGCGTTTTCCTTGTATCCACCTACCTCCATCAACCTCCTCGCCACCCCTCCTCTAGTCTCCCACCCCTTCTGCACCCCATTCTACGGAAGTACAGCGAGATAACCCAGAGTTACACGCCCTCCAACCCTTTCCCCCGCGTTCAGACTCCAATTCCTCTGATTATTGTGCAAATTCAAATGATTTCCGTGCAATCGAATTAATTATTAATAAATCATAAAAGAGGAGAAAGAAGAAATAATGAATGTTATTGAATGATTGAATGAAGAATAATGATGATGGCTGTGGCGATAGGGGGAGGGAGAGAGGAGTGATATTTTCTTGTACCGGAAATAAGTGTCTTGGTGGAAGGGTGGCGTTGGGTATCGGGGGGATCTTGAAGGGGCTGGTGGGGTAGCTGGTGCTGAAGAAGGGTTGAGGGGCTTGACTGGGAGAAACGGATGGTACCACGCACGTACGGCCGTATTAGGAGCTGGATAATGTATGGTCGCTTCTTCCCCGAAAGGGCTTCCCTTCAATGATTTAGGATGTCTTACGATATGCTCAATGCTCGGTTCACGATGGTCATGCATATTGTGGGGAAGTGTATTTGGGGAGACCATTCTAGGGATTGAAGTGATGGGTTATTGATGAATTTGATTTCCGGATTTTTTTAACTTGAGAAGACGGAGGTCGTTGTTGAAGCATCGAATTGCCTCAATTTACAGTTGGAATTTGTAGAAAACTTATAATGCTTAACAAAAACTGAAATTTCACGGATATGGTCGCTAAAAAACCAGTCCAATTCTGAATTATTCAATGAAATGCTTTACCTCCGCACGAGACTGCAAATTCTAAAATATTTTGAAAATTCAAGCAGGATTTTTTCCGCGAGTGAATTTCAGTCAATCAGAGAGCAGTAGTCGAGATCACTCAACTGTCTTGTGCCTAAATTTTTTTTCACAAATTGCACACCAGTCTCTGGACATTACATCCGATAATTGCATAATAGGTCCTCACTTGTTTCTAAGCAACTGAATATTTTGTCTAGTCGTTTCCTTGAATACTGCGCTCTGTTTGGCCAAAATTCAGTCCCAAAAAATTCTCCGCCGATTATTCCTCGACCATTAAAATCAATGGCAGTATTTCCCTCAAGCTTCCATGCAAACGGCCGAAAATGTCAAGTTTTATAGGGAAGCTCAAAATAAAAAAAAAACGCTCTTACTTCGCATTCGGATTTTTATGCAAAACTTGACACTTTCATTTATTTATAACTAAGTTATTGGACTATATTCCGATAACTTTAATGGTCTCGAGATATTATACCTCACAATTGCACTGTTAAAAAAGTCCGCTTGTATATTACCATATATGTATAGGAAGTCATTAACACTGCACGGTATGGGAAAATTACAAAGCTGTTGAGTAATGTTCTTACTCGCATTGGAAATCATCTTTACAGTCTCGTATAGTAAATTTACAATACTTCTCAGTGGTAAATGCACAAAAAACCATGAATTTGTTTTATAAAATCACGCAACAGTATCATAAAATCAGAGCTATTGATGTATTGACATCATGTGTCTCTTAAAATTACATCCAGAGATACATTATTCACAACTGATGAGAAATTTAGAACACACTTGATGTAAAATGACTCCATATATGGGAAAATTACGGTAAAAAAAGTATGTTTCTTTTATGATTCTGGAGGCGAAAATGGCAAATATGTATGGTAATTTTCGTGCAAAAAGATTGCAATTGTGTGTTCCTTACAGCGATCGTAATTTTCCTGTACAAATGTCCTGCAAATGTGTGGTAAAATCTTTTTAACAGTGTGTACTAAACTTTTAATTCACTGAAATTTTCAATTGAAAAAAAAAACAAATTCCTTTCGATGAACTGGTTTTCTTCATTGTTACAATTTTTACAATAACCGTGTTTAACGTTTCCCAACAGAGGATATTACAAAAATTCCAGAACAAAACTTTCGTCTTCCCCATAAACAACAATTCTGCTAAAAAAAAAACTCATTCTCACACCTATTGTTACTTGAGTATCCGTTACGCATTCTTTTTTCCCGATAATTTTATTTTGTGTAAACAGAATAATAACGTGAGAGCGGTGGATGGGTTTTGTTTGCAGAATGTAGGTATGTGATAGTGACTAGGAATACAAAAGTGGCGAGAGAGAGGAGAGGAAGTCGTTTACGTGGTTATACGACTTAGAAAACCCGGCCCACTCAACATAGCTCATGGAATCATCTTCCTAAACAGGAAATCCTCCTTTGCAGGTAATTGTACATGTACACATTGCGTTAAGCGTTCACTTCTGCATGATTGCAGGTCAATTGAGTAATTAAGTGGCTACATAATAAACATTATAGTTTTTGAAAAGTTTTCGCTACATTAAGATTAATTTAATGGCATCGAATAGTTTGTAAGAAATCATTTATTCGAACTGCATTAGACTAATGCTCCATTTAAAATTCCTATTTCTTAAATAGTTGGGAAGTAACTTCTAGAAAAGCTGTATTGCATTCAATTAGCGGGGAAAAAAAATCTGAAAGGGCCAATTGTACTCAAAATTTTGAATAACATTTACAATAGCTCCCCCTATGAAATTGAGACATTTTTGAAAAACTTGAACAAGAAAGTACTCTTGCATATTGACTCCTTCGTATCATCCTGTGGGTTAAATATATAAACAAGACAAGTAAATTCACAATATTACCATAAGCTTAGAAATAAGAAATAACAAAATGTTCAGTCAAAGAAAA
>JAPYZM010003205.1:0-17787 GCA_030522845.1 Psyttalia concolor
AAACAATTTGATAATGAAAACAAAATTCAAAGTCAATGATCAAGTCAGAATCAGCAAATATAAACATGTATTTGAAAAAGGTTATACACCTAACTGGACCACCGAAATTTTCAAAATCAATCAGATCTGATGTCAATCAGACTGTTCCAACAACTTATAAATTGATTGACTATCAGAGTAATCCAATTGAAGGCAGTTTCGGTGATGAAGAACTGATGAAAGGACAACATCCTAACATCTATCTCGTTGACAAAATTATCAAAAAACGAGTTGGTCAATCATTTGTAAAATGGTTAGGCTCTGATGACTCTCATAACAGTTGGATTAATGATTCTGATGTGTAAAAGGTAAAATTTTCTCTTTTTTATAATGAACAAATATTTGTGATCAATAAAAACAAAAAAACAGAAATACTCTTTCATTACGTATTTTTACCCTTATTAATAGTACAAACCCAATTATTTACACTATAATTATTTAGCGAGAGTGTTGTATCCCCATGGTATTGTATTGGTGGTGTTGGATAAAAGAACACGTTTATCATCTTCCCGACTCAATGCCAGCTTCTGCTGAGATATTGTGTGCACCTTATATTTTTTAATCCGGATCAAGTTGTTACTCCGCATCTGACTCTTGAAGATATGCTCTTTATCAAGGAGGCAGCTTTTGTAGTAATCGAAGGTAATTTTCCACCTTGCCGCATTTTTAACTCCTTTAGCTTTCTTCTTAGCTTTGTCATCATCCAACATCCGAAATGCATATGTCGTCGCTCGGAGACCGATAAATTCAATCATCATTCGACCTATCCGAAACCGAATCCAAATTTTTGCATCAAAGACGGGAAATTTATATAGCGTTCCACAGTCTTGAAGCGCTGGACAGGGCAGTCGTAAATGGAAGATAGGCGGTGAAAATGTACGAGCCGAGAAAAGATGGCAGGCTCATCCGGAGTTGGAAAATATTTTTAAAAAAAGTTCCATTGGAAAACGGGGCACAGCAAAAAAAAATAGCGCGGCTATGTCAAAAGAAATAGTTGCAGGGGGCGAAGGTCTGGAAATGGAAACCGTGAACAGGAAAGTTTTAAACTTACTGCAAATTGAAAATTTTTTTGGAAAAGCTAAATGTAAAAATTTTTTTAAATTTGGAATTGCGAAAATTTTAAAAGAAATCTAAAAATTTAAAATTTACTAGTTCTAGAATGTAAAAATTTGAAATTTGAAAAGTTTGAAAATAAAAATCTCAATATAAAAATGTAAATGTAAAAATAAATCTAAAACATGGAACCTTGAATTTTTTTAATCTAAAAGTTGAAAAAAAAACGTATCGAAGTAAAACTTAAGACGAAAAAATCTAAATGTAAAAAAAAGAAAATGAAAAAAACATATTGAACAAAAGGTTTTGAATTTTTTTGAATTTTGAATTCTATTAATAGTAGAGAGGACGTTCCCTTCCATATGGGACATGCGGAAATCAGCCTCACGGCCATTTTTCCCCATTCCCTTAGGCAGCCATCCAGTCCATAGGTTCCAATATCCGGGCTCTGCGAGCAAACTCGTAGAGCCCGTCAATTCCGTCCCTATCAACGTAGATTTCTCTAATGCACGTGGCCCCCAAGACATCCCATCGGGTGTCCTCCAGGCCACTGCATTTTGTGCTCAGAGAGCACTGCCCTCAGCGCACCTCCGCCTTTCCCCCTCCGCGCTCGCGCTCCCACGGCTTTGAACCAACGAAGGCCCCTCACTTCCGGTTCCCCTCCAGCTCTTCTAGCGTGCAGTTGAGAGTCCCTTGAGACGGCCTCTAGATGCCGGTAGGCCCCCTCTGACCAGTGTCGGCCGTCCTTTTCGGCCTCTCGGACGACGTGGCTCTCTACGTAGAGCACCGGCCGCAGGGCCCCGCTTGCGCTTGACCCCCCGCGGGTCCCCACCCCTTTCTTGGGAGTGACGGCGTCGGCAACCGGTGGTCTCCCACTAGAGCCCTCCAGCTCTATGGGAGTCGCACCATCGCTGGTCTTCCCCTTTGAGCCCTCCTGGTTCGGACCCTCTTCCTCCTCCCCGTATCCCCGTGGGGCACCGGCGGTCCCTCCTGGGCCCCCTTTCAGGACTCGTAAAATCGAGCCCGTCCGAGGCAGTAGAAGGGTACCATATCGGTTCCTTTCAGGACTATTAGGTATTTGGCGTCAACAACCAGCACCAGGGTTAGGCCCCCCTCACCCCCTTTACAGTCCCAGACTCACCACTTTTCAGTGGGCAGGCCTGGGTTCTGCTTTCTAAGCCGATCCAGGGCCACGGCCGCTCCCACGGGTTTCCCCGGGAGAAAAGCCGTCATCCTGGTCAGCCTCGGAAGCGCTTCCTTGTCCAACAGGAGAAGGGACTCAGGAAGTTACCGTGACCAACGCACTCTGGAGCCAGTCTTTCGACTGACTGTCCGTGCATGTGTACCACTCTGGTCAGTCCCGAACATCGCCTTCACCAGCGCATCCTGGATCAGGATAGCCTGATTCTCGGTCAGAGACGGTTCCGGGTAGCCGACTGGCACTATAGCCACCGGGCCTCCACCCTTTGCCGCCTCTCTGAAGGAGGTTACTCCTAGGCCCTCATGCCTCATGCCGGCCGCCTTCGCCTTCTTCCGGGGTGCAGCAACTTCCGCAGGCATGGAGCCGGAAGATCTGGGTCTTTTTGATCTAGTCCCCCGTTCCACGGCACCGTTAGCAGCTGCCACCCCTTGCGGAGACGGCTGTTCCGGCAAAGCTTCGGCCTTGCGGGCCCTCCGCTTCTCCGCGCCTGTGCGCCCTCTGCGCTTTTTCCCTCCAGCAGGGAGGTCACTGGTAGTTCCTACCATGGTAGATACGGTTTCCCCCCCCCCCCTGCTTCGACCGCCACCGCCGACTGTTGGTCCCCTGTCGAGCCCCACAATCCGCCACGGCAAGCTTCTTAGAGACCTCCGACGTTCCCCCTGCAGAGGCATCGTCTTCGGCGTTGTTTTTTTTACTGTCTCATCCATACGATTCTCACGAGAATCCAGGAACTAGACAGTCGACCCCCGCAGAGCCTGGCTTACGGGGACAAGATAATTCCCCAGTGCCATTCACCGGTAGGCACGATCACTTCCACCGTGGTTTGGGGAGTTGGTTTGCGGCGGAGCTTTCGGGCCTCCGATCAGGTTTTTACGCCATCTGATTGTCTGTATGACTACCGCTGGACAGTTTCTGAAAACGGTCATTGAGATCCGGTCACAGGAGTTTCGTGGCTCCTGATTCCAGACCCTCGGAACACCCCTTCTTCCCCTGACCGTCGCCTATCCAACACCCGGGGACGCACCGGATTAGCGTTCAACCAACCCTCGCGTCTCGTTTATAGAACACGGTGTGGGCCGGTAAAAAAAAGGTTGAAATGAAAATTTCTTTTTTAATTTCAAAGAAGAACTGAATACTACAAGAAAATCGCAAAAAAATTTTGTGAAAAAATCCTGCCCAAATTACGTTGCCTGCCATACCTCCCTCATGAACGTGAGAGTATAAGTAGATATTTCAATTTCATCCAATAAGCGCACTGACTTTACCAAAATCCCCTCTGAAAAAAGCATGGAAATATTTTGAAAAATGCCAAGTTGGGAGTAGGACGGCCATACACCACTTGTTTTCTTCATTTCTGTTTCCTATTCCTAATTTTTAGAAATTTCGGGCCCTAACCCCAAGTAACCAAATAATTATCAACTGAACGCCTGAGTATAATCGACAAAGATTCGATTTAAGGTCAACATATCGCCCTAATCATTTACTCAATCGACTTGTCCATCAAGAACATTCATTGATCAAAGAAATTCGTCGATAAGTTATTCGCTGGGTGCATCGATTAATTATGTAGTCATTGATGCGGTTACGGACATTTCATCGCTTTCAAGCACTTCATCTCACGTTATATCACTAAGGCAAAAAGCGTGTTCAAACGTATTCGGAAGGCGGAGTGCGAGAACGCTTGCATTGCGCTGACTGGTAGGCACCAATTTCACCTCGTAGATTGAAAGACAAGTAAGACATCCCAAATTCGGGTGCGATAGAAGCTCTCGTAAGATAAATTTAATGTCGATACTTTTCTGCATGTGAACTGTAGGTATAGCAATCACGTAATTTCTATCTATGGGGCGCGCCAAGTTGACTTTTTCCGAATCAATTTTCAACGGACGGGTTTGGTTAAACATAATCGATGCTTCGATAGGAAACAGAAATGAAGAAAACAAGTTCTGGATGGCCGTCCTATTTAAAACTTGGAATTTTTCAAGATATTTCAATCCTTTTTTCAGAAGCGATTTTGGTAAAATCAGTGCACTTATTGGGTGAATTTCAAATATGAAGATACGCGATAGCGTATCGGCCGAGTTGACATGCAGAGAGGTGCGACAGAGATGGCCGATGCTATCGCGTATGATATTCACCTAACAACTTCCCCCTCCGCATTCAGAGAAAAATCATCGATAGATAGATAATATAATTCGAGCATAATCTTGCTCATAGTACTTTCAGATTTTCGTTAAATGGCCTAGGCGGCTTGATAGTTCCATAGCAACCGATGGAATTTCGGATTTTCACGAGTTTTATTATCTTTAAGGCTCAGTTGGAGGAGTTGCCTGGGTTGGTGAGATGAGCGAAGATGTGTGTTTTGTGGTTGAGGATGAGTTAATGAGGGATGCCGAAAATGAATTGAGTCACTGCACGTGGGTTTTTTCACAAAATAATCAGTCACTGTATTTGAATAAATGTCACCTGAAATCAAAATGATGGGAAGAAACAACACTTGAGCCGTTTCGGAACACAAATGAGCTATAGGCTAGAAATTCAATAATAATTGTTCACTGAGTTAATGCGAGCTGATGCGGCGATAAAACTAGAGCGGACAATGTACGTGACAACGCGTCGGGGGGTCCGACCGAAGTGAGAGTGAATGCCCTGTTACTAGGGCCGATGCGAATTACTCCTGTCCCGTGGTCCTATACGTCACGCTCGTCAACGTGGCATCTAGGACCTGTCCAGGACGTGGCGCCTCGAGGTTTCGGGGTGAGTAACCCTGACCCTTGAGGAATGAGTTGTGAGTGTGTGTGCTGGAGGTGAGCGTGTGAGAGAGCGAGCGTTTTCGAGGAGACCCAATTTGGCAGAATTTCCAACATTTTCCCCGACCGTCAGCGACGCCGGCGTCGATGACCCAACACAATGAGATGAGCTGTAACAAAAGAAGGATCAAAAACGCTCGTGATGAGAGATGGTGCTTTACCGTCCGTTGAGCTGGGTGGAGATACTACTTGAGATGTGCTAGCCAAACATGTCAACATTCCTAGGCCTTGGGGGTCGTAAATCCCGTTCGGTCGGAATGTCGTCATTCCCACATTGAACTCCACCGGTTGGTCCGGGTCGTAAATCCATCGAAGTTGATGAATTCCAACGTGGAAGGCCGTTGAACCTGGTGCTACTCTTCGATAGGTGAGACAGGTAGTAAAACGAGCCTGACGATTAATCTCGTCAGTGTTGTCTGAGCTGTCTTCAGAGTTACTACCCTGGTGACTCCATCTTGTCCTGGATGTAGCGCAGTTACTCGGGCGAGAGGCCACTTAGTAGGTGGGAATCTCTCGTCCGTGAGTAGTACCAGCGAGCCGATCTTGATCTGATGAGTCGGGGGGTGCCACTTGGATATCGCTTGAAGTCGTTGGAGATATCCGGTGACCCACATCTTCCAGAACCATTGAAGTTTCTGCTGGATGAGCTGCCATCTGTAGAGTCTTGAGGTGTTGAGTGGCAGCAGAGATGGTTCGGGAAGAGTTGTGGGAGCTTGACGGATGAAGCAATGTCCTCGGGTCAATGCCGAGCAGTCATCTGGCTCATCGGTGAGTGGTTCCAGTGGTCGAGAGTTGAGAACTGCCTCGACTTGAGCAAGTAAAGTGGTGGGTTCCTCAAATGTGAGTTTGTCTTCGCCAATGGTGCGAGTGAGGTGAAACTTTACCAACTTTACCGCTGATTCCCATTTTCCTCCGAAGTGTGGTGCTCCAGGAGGCTTGAAGGACCACTGGGTCCCGTCATTGATGACGAGTTGTGCGAGCTGTCGTGCTTCCAATGTCCCTGAAGAGAAGAGTTCCTTGAGCTCCTGATCAGCGTCTTGGAAATTCGTTCCACAATCGCTGAACAGCGAATGAGCTCTCCCACGCCGACTTGAGAAGCGCCGATAGGCTGTGATGAATCGTTCCATTGAGTAGTCCGAGACGACCTCGAGGTGTACTGTTGATGTGGTCATGCAGACAAAGATTGCCAACCAGCCTTTGTAGGACTTGTGGCCCTGCCCTTTTGATGACCGGAGAAACACTGGTGCTGCTTAATCCACGCCAGTGTCGAGGCAGGCGCGGGCGGGGGTGAGTCTGGCTGGTGGCAGCTGGCCCATGAGCTGTTGAGCGCGTAATCCCGCTACCGTGCGCAAGCTACACCCTTAGCGTCATTTTTTTCGCCCGGTAAGTTAGTAGCCGGTGAAGTTCACACTGCCGCCGTATCGCGTGTCCCTATTATTATCCTACCCGCCAAGCACTTAATAATTTCACTCATTAATTTTTTAAATAATTCCTTTATCATTCAATATAAAACTAATAATCAATAAGATATTTAAATTGCACTCATTACGAGTGCATTAGTTTTAAAAGTGCCGAAATAATAGTGTATCAATAAAGAATGCGATTCAATCGAATATGCTGAGCATAACCAAAAATATATGTCAACCAATTGCGCCCTATTTCAAACTTCGAAAACAACGTTCCGTTGATTAAGTGCACCAAGGTCAATCCAGAGAGGGACTAGAGATATCCGTATGAGAATTACTTTGAGCAGATAAAACTGCTAAACCACATCCCCACAAGAATTTCCAATAGCAATCGAATGATTCTAAGTTAGCCAATGTGGTACGTACGCGATACATGTTCAAGAAAACTCAACGCGTCAAGTTGACTTCTTTAAAACCAAATTACGATACTAGCCCCTCTACCCGCTGCTTCGAATCAGTTACTTCTCTCACTGCCCTCAGTATTTGAGCGGATTTGGTGGTGCAATTACTTATACGGCAAAGTTTGGGAAATTGGTCCTAGCTGACGCTGATCGCATACGTTCACTTGGCTTATTCCGTACTTCACTTATTTTTTAAATTATAGTTATTTATTTTCTCATTTTTTAGGCATCAAATAGTGAATTTTTTTAGGCATGAAATAGTAAAACAAAATCTCAACTTGGCACGATTTTTTCACATAATTTTTTGTAATTTTTTTATAGTATTTCACTGGTTTTTGCGCCATATAATTGACCGATTTCAATCGAATTATATTCTTAATCAATCGACACAAATTTAATTATTTCCCCGCAAATGGTTGATAACAATTGAATAACGCACTATCAATTATTAATAGTGCTTAATTATGAATCTCGAAGCGATTTACTTTCCATAAAAAAAACTGAATAAAAAAAATTTTCAACAATTGCCGGCTAGTTACATGAGTGAAATTTAGTAATTTTTTCATAATTCAATGGTTCACTAACAAATGTTATTGAATGCACGTCAATCATTGTCAAGCGATTACCAATCCATCTGATACGTTAATTTCTAGAAATCAAATATTGGTCGGCCAAACCTGTGTGAATCCACCAGGGTCCTAGACACCCCCTAAATTACCCACAAATATATACTCCATCGTGGTTTCGGCGTATGAAATCGAGTGCTAATCGTTTGACAATGATTGACGTGCGTTTAATAATATTTGTTAGTGAACCATTAAATTATAAAAAAATTACGAAATTTCACTCATGTATCTAGCCGACAATTGCAAATTTTTTTTATTCTGTTCTTTTTCATCCAACGGTAATCGTTTAAAGATTCGTAATCAATCACTATCAATAATTGATAGTGCGTTGTTTAATTTTTATCAACCATTTGCGATGAAGTAATTAAATTCGTGACCATTGATTAAGAATATAGTTCTCAATCGATTGAAACGGGTTTCATCTCTTTGTCTGTATCAGGGGGGGGGGGACCAAGCGATTTTTAAATAGCGCTCAATATACCGCGCCCACTTAATGTTAGAGCTAGGTAGCCTCACTTCTCATGGCCTTTCCCCTATTCCACGCTATACTCCGTCTACTACGGTTTCAACTAGCCCTGCTTTACCTACAGGTACGCACTCCATCGTAGTTCAAGCGCCACCACTATGAAATTTTACCTCTCCATAAGCGCTAACAATCCCCCCTTATAATCTCTAGAGTTAAATTATATACGAGAAATACCAATCCATGCAGGCGGCCAACATAATGGCACGGAACTCACGCTTTGTGATATGAGAAAAATATGATCAGATGAAACTCCCGAAAATGCAAATTTATCGCCGTTGCTATGGAGTGATGTTTTCATTTAACTAGTAAATGACAAACGTGAAAAAACCACCGGAAAGATCAACCCATATCTATATTATGTATCTAACGATGGTTTTCAGCGTTATCGCGTGGTTGATATGATAAACATAAATTCAAGTTCTAGAGGGGTTATGGTTGTCTTGGGAGCTGTATATCATACGCGACAGCTCTGCCTGTTTCGTCAACTTGGCGATACGCTATCGCGTATCTTGATAATGGTTTTCAGAATGAAACCCATTCCTATCATTTGGAGAATTGAGGCACATAAAATTATAATTTGAAATATAACCCGAATTATAGTTCTCAAATTGTAAAATTAAATCCTAAATCATCATAAATGATTCCCAATTGATCTAAATTGGTTGCATTAGGAAATTCATTATACACTTGCTAATTATCCATTCGTTCGTCTTTTGTGTTAGGCCCTGGCCCCGTTATCGACGTTCTCGTGCGCTCCCTGTTTAACTGACAGGTACGGGTCGATCTGCAGTTCATACGCCACCGCTACCAAATTTTGTGGTTGAATTGCATAAGTGCGAGCAATTTTCCCCTACACCCATCACTAAACCATCTCTAGAACAACCCAATCAAACAGCGCTAGGGAATAGTAACGCTGAAATTATTATGTCAAAATGAGATCAAACTCGTGAAAAAGTGAATTTTTCACCGTTGCTATGGCGTGATTTCTGTACTAGTATAAAAAGTGATGAAAGTTAAAATTATAATTGGAACGATGAACCCTGATTTATATTATGTATCTAGGGATACTTATGTATCTAAGGATACTAAGGATACTAAGTTTTTTTTGGGTGTTAGGTTGGAGTTGTTAGGTGAATATCATACACGACAGTATCTGGCTGTTAGTCAAATTGGCAGATACCCTATCGCGTATCTTGATCGAAAAACTTATTTAAAAAAAAAACGTTAACATAAAAAGAAGAACGTAAAAGAAACATTTTTTTATTTAAAAAATCTTAACACAAAACATACGTTTTCAAAACTTACAACGTAATTTTGAACATAAAGAACTGACAACCTAAAACTTAGAAAATAACTCTAATATTTTCTAAATCTTAGAACTAAAGTTTTATTAAAAAACTTAAACCTAAGCTAAAAACTAACTTACAATATTTTTTGAACCTAGCACTAAAAATTTTAAAAACTAAAAATGTTGCCATCTGGCTGGTGCATCTGTAACAAAAAAAAATAGAAAAATTTTGAAACAAATATTTAAAAAAGATAAAACAATGAAAAACTTGATCCAAAATTCGGCTCCTTAAAGAGGGCGGCCCGCCCCCATCGATCTTCCTCCGGGAGGTCTCAATTATCATTGGAACCGCCCCAAATGTCGCGGGCGAACCATGCGCCCTCCACCGCCTTCACCCGCCTCGCTGCTCCCACCTTATGATCCCTGATGGGATGAATTTCCTGGAAAACAGAAAAAAGAAAAATTAATAACCACGGTCCCAATTGTCATTGGGGCCGCCTCATATGTAGCAGGCCCACCACCAGGCCTTCACTGCCCGCTGTCGCCTCGCGGCCCAAACACTATCCTCCCTGAGGGGCTGAATCACCTGAAAAAAAAAAATTAATTAAAAATAAGTGTGACAAGGGTCACCGAGGATCACGAGGAAATTTGGGGGACGGTGAGGAAATTTAGGGAAGGGTCACAGTGGAAACAAGAAAAAAATGAGAAAAACAATTACCTCCACAAAGAACCCAGCAAATTACCATATGAAGGACTCCATTTTTTTTCAATTGAAAAAAACCACACAAAACACAGAAAATTGCACAAAGACTGGGAGTAAAACAGAACAACTAATTGGCACAGTGGTGGAGTGAATTGTGAGGAAGTTGCGGAAAGATGTTTTGGGGGCACGGAGAAGAAAGTTAGGGAAGGGGACGAGCCAATTACTTGAAACTATGGAGAAAAATCTAGATCCTCCAACAGGTAGAAATGAAGGGAACACTCTTTACCCAGGAAAAGCTATATTTATAAACGAAAAGCAGGGCCGTACATACAAAATGTAATTCCTAAAATACATACAATTTTTATAATAACATTAATTTCTTAACTATTCGTGCTCCTTCCATTGAGCACCCGTGTATTCCGCCCCCCGGAAATGGCACTCTTGGCGGTAATACCGGATTTGTCGTCCAGAGCAAAAGAGTGCTTTGCCTTCCCATACAGAAGCACTGCAACCCTTCCGGTTGATTATTTCAGCTAGGTCTTCAAGGCTTGAATCGCTGTCACTATCAATAAGCACAGGATCTCGTTTACACACTATGGCTTCTTTATATCGACGATTGATTGGAAAAAACATTGTATCTGTGCATTGTGGAACAAGCTTCACTTCTAATTCAAGCTCCCCAGATGCTTCAACATTAATTTTTCTGTAGTTTAATAGAGAAGCTGCGGCAATACTAGCAAGTGTAGGGGGTTGACGTTGTACACTCTCAGAACCCCATAATTCAATAGTTTTAGCTGTACAAATCATATGCGGAAAACAAAGAGTTCATATCTCCTCATCTTTTTCTTAATGAATTCTGAGGAACCAGTGTTCCCGTTTATATAAATGCGAAGAATTTCCCACATTGCCTCAACACGTTCGATAATTAGTTTGAAAAGGTATTCCCTTGTACGTATTTTTGGACTATTTTTTATCAGGTGTCGGGAACAGTGACAGAAAAGCTGACGTAGCTAACGTCCTTTTTTCTTACTGAGGGGCCATTGTGCCTCGGGCAGGTAAACTCCCAACATATTAAGGATTGGGGTTGTCATCAGTCATTTTTGATTTCAGATGATTTTGCATATAATGTTCTGATACTGATTGAAATTTTATTCAATTGTTGTGGAGTTATAGAGATTGGGCGGAGTTATAGAGTTGAATAAAGAAAGGTCGAAATGTCTTTGTACCTGCCCCTGACCACTTTCCTGGCACTGTCGGTAGCTCCTGAAGGAACCCAGATTGTGAATTTTGCGAAAACCTCAATTGACTCTGGTGTAGGGTTATATTAAGAACCTATGCACCAAATCCGGTTTGCGAAAGGTCAATGGCGTTTAGTAACATTCATTGATATGAATGTCTTTCAAGATCAAAAACCTTTCATGTCACCCAATGCAATAAAATCACATGAAACGATATGTTGGGAAGATGAAACACGTGAACGTTGTATGACCATTCTTGATACAACTTATTTGAACTCTAAATATGACGTCGCCGATAGATATCTGAAACACATTCAATGTCTGATAGACATACAACCGGCACCTAATTACGATGATACCCCCACAGTGAAACGGAGTGTACTCTTGGAATTTATTGGGGGCATAAGCCGCGCTCTATTCGAAATACTCGACGAAGAAGATGCATCATATTATAATGCAGAAATTGATAAATTATATGCTGGTCAGAGAAATAGACAGACGCTTGAAGGGTTCAGCATATATTTGGCCTCGTACGGATTATTTAGTTATCTCACATCAATAAACTATCTATGAACTTATTCATGAAGATCATCTTCCCCATTGTTCGGAGACCCTCAATTATCACAGATGTTCTCCAAGTTATTCACTGTACAAATCGTCGATGCAACCTATTTGCTAGGTATCATGAATAACTGATTATAAACATGAACCGTTTGAAAATGGTGACATTAGAATTAGTAAAATATTTAATCCATATTGGAAACAACTGAATACTTTGAAAGCATGGCTATATTCTCTACCTGAAGAGGAGAAGGTACAAATAATTTGTGGGGCCAGTTTAAAGGAAACGGTAACTGTCTCAGGCTCAGGGATTTTACGGGTACAATTTTACGGGTACCACGCACGTACACCATACGCGTCTTTAATGGGTCATCATTCTTCCCTTCATTTAAACATCACCGATATACTTCCTGGAATTTCTGGAGATCAACCTCTTCGGGTACCTCATAATCAATCAACTATTCCTCGAGTTCTGACCAATGCGAATATTCCTGGAGTCTTATCGTATGATATGACTCTCGATGAAATCCAGAAAAATTTGGAGTACGTTGAAGAACAAAACATCATAAGATCGATCAGAATCCGACACATTCAATCATGTCGGCAGGGTAAGTGATGACATTATATTCAATGTTACTAGAGGGAGTAATGGAGTTTGCCTACACTATGACCTGCACAACGACCTACGACCTTCAGGTCATAAGATCGATCAGAATCCGACACAATCAATCATGTCGGCAGTGTAAGTGATGAAGCGTGGAAAACAACGACGGGAGAAAATGTGGTTTTGGAGAATAGTGGGGGAGATTGCACTAGCCAGCAGTTTCCTGGTTCACCTGCTCCACACCCCTGATGTGTGGATACTTTGGAAATTGGTATATAGTTGTGTGTATAGCAATAGAGATGAGAAAATTAACGATGAGGAACAATCAGCATCTACAAAAAATTAAGATTGACCAATCTACCCAACCCCGTCCAGCCACGTCGTGTTTTAATTTCCCTCCCCACTATACATATACTGCCCCCCCCCCCCCAACTGTAACTCCTCATACTTATTAAAGCATTGAGGGGTTGTGGGTGAGAATTAGTTATCTGGATCCACCTTAACGTGGCGTTCACAGTAACGATGGCTAATAATACGACAAAATCTTCATACTCAGGGCAGTTACTTGTGTTTGGCAGTGATTTTGCATTGAATAATTCAATGACAAAAGACTTAGTGTAGTCGTCGATTTGAGAGACGGTTCCTCCACTTCCGCCCTCCGTGCAACTTTACGGGCAATGTTTACAAAAAAGGATTACTATGGCCTTCAATACGCGGAGTGTTCTCACAAAGAACTTGGAGCATATTCTTCACTACTTTAATGTCGAAGGCCCGGAACTCCATCGGAACTTTAGTATCATCGAATGCGGACATCTGGTCGTGAGCTTCGGTGTGAGTCGTACTCAAACAGTGTGTAAGATTCACTCAGAATCAATTTCAATTGACCATTCATGCTGTGACTCTAAAAAATCTTTGGAAAAATGTATCATCGGTTAGCGAATGCTTACAGGTTCTCTGCGTTCTATATCTTCACGAGTTTCTCTACGGCCTCATCAAAGTAGAAGCCGACTGTGTTTGGACTGACATCATGAAAGCATCGTGCAACAGCAGCGTCACCGACGAAGAGGAAATTGAACATTACTTGTTAAAAAATTATCATTATTTGTGTGACATCTTGAATGAAACTGTACATCGTACTGTTGAGACATATCCACTTGTACATTTGATTTTCGGAAACCTTATCAATTTCAACTTTCACATTATCGTGTCACGTGTAGTTGAAAAAATCAACGAATTTTACGATGGCGAAAAATTAAAATTACGTTCAAAAAATTTTTACATATAATCGAAAAATGTATTTTAAATAAAATAATGAATAAATTTTTATACTTACCTTGCCTTATGTTTCATTCCGTTTAGCCCGTTCCCCCACTCCTAACCCTTCGGAAAAATGGAATTATAGCATATGGCGGATTTCATTCGTCCTGGATGAGTACAGTGGGTAACATAGAGCTCGCTATAACAGTTCTTGGGTTTCGAGGTAGAGACTAGAAGTTTCTACCCAACGAAATTGTAGTTACAAGTGTTGCCGGTAATATTATGGGCCATTGGATCCCCGCACCACCCTACGTTTTCACCGATTTACCTGAAGCTGTTCAGGTAGAAAATAACCGGCGGCACATCTTCTACACGGAATCGAGTGGTTTGAAGGTGAGGCATCAGCAGAAAAAGTTTATCGACAATTATCAACAGTTGTTAAAAGTGCTCATACGGTTTATACTGTGGGAGAAGAAGCTCCGTTATATTAAAAAAAATTGTTATTTAGAGACGTACGTAATATGGAGGAACAACGTAATTGGATTTATTGATTAAAAAATATTCCACAACAGGGTGTATATTATATTGTTCCTTCCGCCACCATCTTCGGAATATAAAGAAAGCGAATTGTAAAAACGATAGTATCTTCACATTAATTATATCTTGAATAAATTATCTCATCCATCTTGATTCGTTAATCGTTTCATTTCAATAGCCCCGCCCACTTTTCATCTGATAAGTAAAAACAAATAGTAATTCTTAGCCCTGCCCACTTTTCACCCGTCACCCACTTTCTATTCACCACCCCATTTCCACCTACCACCCACTTTTCCAGGTCCCCCCTTCGCACAAGCCCCCAAGAAGACCCAGACAGAGATAACGATTTGACTGGCGACGGTGCGAGAGTCATAGCATAGGATCTCTCTCTCGCACTGGCCCCAGTGGAGGAGGAGTGGGAAAAAAACGGTCTCTCCAGTTCGGGTGTATACTACTTATAGTGTTCCAATTGAATGGGCAAATCGTAGCCTTAAGACCAGGATCGATTTTCGAGCGTTATCTACGTTCAAATATATTATATTTCGTGAAAAAATTATCTAGACGTTTTCGTTGTAATATTTTGTCACAATGAGTTCGCCGATAAATATGAATTTATAATGAAAAAAAACTAAAAAAATAATTGAAGGCCGGTAAACAGTGTTTTTACTTTATTACTTCGTAGTGAGTTTCGTACGAGCAAATAAAAATTTCATAATTTACCTATGAGTGTGGCCATCAGCCGAGCAGTTTTCAGGGGGTGCTGGGAAGGGGGAATAACGTCGTAATAAATCCCATTTTGCACTTCATATCGGCACAAAATCACAAAAAACGCTCTTTACCGGGCTTCGTACTATTATTAAACATATTATAATAATATTCTCACACTGAAAGAATCGTAATTCACGAGGAAATATTACATCGCAATTTTTATGTGATCAACTGTCATTTTATAGGCATTTAGTAACATTGCCCAGACTTTTTTTAGTTATCGGTTGTCATTTGTTCTTTATTCCTACAAAAAACCTATAAACTGACAGCTGATCACATACAGATTCTTCCGTTGCGAGAATATTTTTATAACTACGGGGCTTCGCCACCTGCTCGCTGCGCTCGCTCCCCCCCTCCTTCTGTGACCGAAGGGGTTCGACTGTTATTATCTGTCACATTACCTTCATTGTTAATTTTCATTGAATTTTGATACCGAAATTGAAAATGTACTTCATCGGTAATAATTAGTGCGCTGGGCTTCCAGAAGAACATTGAATTTGTCGAGAATTAGTGCAATGCGTGATCGATGGCGAAAACCCTAGATTAATGGGGCTTTCTAGTGAAAAAAAGGGCATCATTAATTTTGAATTTTTTTGAATTTTGAATTTCATAATTCCCTGAAAGTAATTGACTTTCTCAAACTTTCAGACTTTTTCCTTGAAAAAATATAAAAAAATGAAAGAAGAGGAATGCAAATTTTTTCATACCAAAAAACTCCAGATTCTTCAAAATTGACTTCTGTAACACTGTAACACTTCAAGCATTGTAATCGGTCAATTTTCGCATTTCTTAATTCGAGATATTTCTAATTTTCTGTTTGTTTGAAATAATCGTAGTTTGCTTCTCATGTTTTGATAAAAGTTGCAGAGGGTATACCGTGTCCCCGGTAGCTTAGTTGGAAGAGTGCCCGGCGCATAACTGGGAGACCCGGGTTCGAATCCCGGCTGGGTTATCGGGATTTTTTTCTCTCTAAATTCTAATTCTATTTGAATTTCCAAGTCTTCAATTCATTAGATCATGAGACCCTTAGACTCTTCATCCCTACTGAGAGACCCTTACGACCCTTAGCTACTTATGACCCTTGCGACCCTTAGATGCTGAGAGACCCTTAGGTACTGAGAGACCCTTAGCGACCCTTCGCTATTAAGAGACCCTTATGACCCTTAACCCCTTGTGACCCTTGTGACCGTTAGCTGCTGAGAGACCCTTAGCGACCCTTAGATACTGAGAGACCCTTAGCTATTGAGAGACCCTTGTGACCCTTAACAACTTGTGCCCCTTGTGACCTTTGAGCGTCTCCTGAATTTTCAAGCTCCCCTGAATTTTTTGGCCTTATTTTTTTATTATATAGAGAGATAAGTTTAATAATAGTACAAAGCCCGGTAAAGAGCGTTTTTTGTGATTTTGTTCCTATATGAAGTGCAAGACGGGATTTATTACGAAATTATTCCCCCCTCGCGGCACCCCCCGAAAACTCCTCGGCTGATAGCCGCACTCATAGGTAAATCACAAAAATTTTTATTGGTTTGTGCGAAACTTACTGAGAAATCATAAAGTAAAAACGCTCTTTACCGGCCTTTCATTATTTTTTTAGTTTTTTTTTTCATCATAAATTCATATTTATCGGCACACTCATTGCGACAAAATATTACATCGAAAAAGTCTAGATAATTTTCTCAGGAAAGATAATATATTTGAACGTAGATATGTCAGGCATAATCGATCCGGGTCTTAAATCGAAAATAGTGTTTTGTCAGGCATAATTTACAACGAACTCAACATTTATGGTTCATTTCTTTAAAAACTCTATAGAACCTAAAATACAGTGACAGTGGAAGAAGAAAACTGCAAGATAATTAATAAGCCGCGAACATTAAAGGTGTCCCAGCAGCTGCTGGACAGCTTGATTAAAGGGTCAAATTATCATCAAAGTAGTAAGTTGAAGAATCCACACGAATCGAAAAATTCAAATATTTTGGAAAAGAAAATTATCCCTTATAATTGAAATTGACAGATAATATAATTTTACTTTCTTTTATTCTGATTGTATATTTCTATATGACCAAATAATAAAATTCGATCAGATTCAATTTAGAAAATCAAGTGTGGCTAATATAATTGTTGTTCTGCAATAATACTTATAACTATTAAAATCACTTATCCCTCTTCCCAGAATTTCAATAAAACAAAAGAACTAAAAATTAGTGGGGGCTGTTGGTCGCTCGCAACGCTCCCATTGTTGTTGCGTTGAACTACTATCTTCCTCAGTAGTAAGTGGCCACGATTGGTTAATTTTTTTCCGAGAATTTTCCCCCTCCCGCCCTCCAATTCCGGTCAGTGCACGTGTGAGGCCAATGGCGGTGGCGTCCTTTGATGCAGGTTTGGGCACGTTTCGGAGGGGGGTTCCAAAAAGTGTGGGTGCCAGATGTGGGAGGGGGGAGGAGGGGGGGGGGGGGCAAGGGTCCGGCTTGGGTGGTCGATGTGGCGCGGTGGAAAGCGGGTGGCGGGTGGAACGTGGGTGGTGGGTGGAAAGAGGGTGGGTAAAGGATTGATGGGTGAAAGGCTTAAATAAATACTGAATACACGCTTTTTGGAAATACATGAGGTATTTCTTAGATTTGAGGCTTTCGCGGCCATGATTAATGGCATTTTTGGCTTCCGGATGGATGCCGCGTTTGATTTCAGCATTGCGCCGACGTTTCACAAACA
>JAPYZM010003206.1:0-15224 GCA_030522845.1 Psyttalia concolor
ATGTTGGTGAAACTTTAAATTTTCATTCTTCGAAAAAAGAATAAAAATTGAGCGAAGAAAATAACTACCGAATTATTCAGAACATTTCATGGTTTTTTTTGAACTATTAAGCCTCCCCTCTAATTTTCTTTCCCATTGCTGAGGACAGGAAACTCTACATCTGTCAGTTTCACAAACCTATCTTCCATCAAATTGTAATGACCGTCAAAATTTTGGGAATTTAGAAAGCTAAATTATAAAACTGGAACACGTGCGGAAAATATACAGGTCTGTGGGCTAATTCCTCATTTCCTTTGTTTTTTATACATGTAACTAGGGATAATTGTCCTCGGGTCATTTTTTTCATTGGAAAGATTAAATAGAGTCCTTCCTAATTGCATTTTCCGACCATTTTTTAATTGTTAATAATTTGCAAAATTTATTAGAATTTCACTAGAAGTATTTTGAAAAAAGTTGGGGCGAAATTCTCTATTTACTCAAATTACTCATCAAAAGTTCAGCACAAACACTTCATTATCTCTTTTGGATCCCGAGATATCTCCCAAAAGACAACTTCGACCAGAAAAAAAAACAACATTCTCTGAATCTTAGCATTTGTTGGGCGCATATCAGAAATTCAGAAGTTCCATTTTGTCCCCTAGCGTAACAAATATTTCCCCCAACAAAAGTAAATAGCTCCGAGCAATTGACCCTCGTCTCAGTTTCCTCATTCTCCCCTCCCATCAAACTAAAACCCTCAATTATCCGATTTTCCATGTGTCTCGGTTCACAAACTGAGAAAAGCAATTGCCTCCAAAAATAGGCCTCTCGAGTACACGTCCACTGCTCGGTGTATCAATTAACCCCTTCGTTTAACATCACTTGACCAAGTGTCAATAGATCGCGAATGGCGCGCGAGTGAGATTGCCCTTGAATCGGTTATCGAGACGGGTTTTAATTCTTCAAAACCAAAATCAATGATTATTTCCCTTACAAGGGAAAGAATATTACCGGAGAGGAAATACAAAAGCGAGGGCCACTGCGAGAAGAATAATCTTGCCTGCACTAACAAAAATAAACTGCTTTGAGAAGAATGTCTTGACGAAAAAAATATTATCTTACCCTGAGAGAAGAATAGTATATTTCATAACGAGTGAAAAAAAAGGGTTTTTGGCGACTGGGAGATTTATATATAATCCCACGAGTCAAAAACCACTTTTTTCACGTGTTATGAACAATATTTTTCATCTCAATGTGGCGGAAAAGCACTTTTCAGTCACTTGACGCGAAGCAGAGAGTGAGTGAAAGGTTACTTTTCAGTGACTCGACGCGAAGCGGGGACTCGTGGGATTATATCCTTCGCCTTCGGCTCGGGATATGAACCTCCCACTCGCCAAAAACCATTTTTTTTCACTTGTTACGAAATATACTATTTCATCTCAATGTGTCGAGAAAGTACTCCGCTTCGCGTCGAGTGACTGAAAAGTTACTTTTCCGACAAAGCGTGATGAAATAGTATATTTCGTAACAAGTGAAAAAAAATGGTTTTTGGTGAGTGGGAGGTTTATATCACGAGCCGAAGATGTTTTTGCCGTACTGCTTCTAGGGCTTCCTCGTCCGGAAATTGGTATTACATACTTCCCAAACTCGAAAACTCTAAAATCACTACGGCAAAATATTATGCCGGACGGTACCTTATGGGGTTTTTTGCTCGCGTGGTTAAAAACCCCATAACACCCGTCCGGCAATATACTATTTCCGTATTGTTCTTCACTTTTCTTCGCCCGGGGATTAGTACGAACTCTTGTCCCAACTCGGAAAAGTGAAAATCACTACGAAAAAACATCGTTCCTGGTTTTGACTCGCGTCGAAAACACCACAACGACAGGCCGGAAATATACTATTCTCACCTAGGGAGAAAAAGTAGACAATTCGTCCTCACGTGTAAAATTAAGGCCCGAGCCGAAAGCAAGAGTTGTCAGCGTGTGGCGAATGCTCGTCTGATTCTTCTCCCGAAGGTTGAATACTCGATGTATACTAAAACTCGCTTTAAATTCTTAGCATGAAAATATTTGATTGGCGAAATTAACCAATCCGGTATGGTCTAGTGGTTAGGATTTCTGTCTTGCTTGGCAAAATTAAATTTTTTCCGCAGTGAAGGCAAAACGGTGATTCATCGTCAATATCTCCTTATGAAATAATGGGATTGAGGTGAGTCAGATATGATCTCCAAGCGTGCAAAGATAGTTTGAGAATGAGCAATGATCGGAAAATTTCACAGTTTCATTGTCGACTTATAGTGAACTAGTCAAGTCTTGTGAAAATTGTCGATAGATACTCATTTGTAGACAGTCAAAAAAATAATTTCTTATCGACAAATAAATTCTTATTAATAATAAACAGATCAATAATAACTTAGTCAAACGGAAATTGCGAACCTCCGTGTATTATGGATGTTGCGTGATACAGGGAATAACCCGAGGAGCGCTCAATTCTTCTTTTTAACAAAATTCCCAAAGGCTTTCTATTCATTGTTACTTTTGCATTCGTAACCGCGGACTCGACGAAAGCCGCCTTCATCACGCTACTCCAGCCATCGACACACATTCCCTCCCTCATTGGACTTCATTCTTGTTATTTCATTTTTCTTTATGAGAGAGAAAAAAAAATGCACTGACTGCAATTGAACTTTTGGGGTTTTGGCACGTCGTTGACCGCTCAAACGTGATGCATCTGTTGCGGGTTTTCATACAATTACATGGTTGCCGGGAACCTTGATGCCAGATGGCAGGAGGAGCGTTTCGTGGTTTTTTTTCGCGAAAACAAAAAGTGTAGTGTAAACTGTGAAACAATTCATTCCGGATGTTTTCCACAGTTCTATATTCTTCCAGAACTGGTTAAACATATTTTCTGCTATTTTCAGGTTACATGATGTTTATTTTGGCGGTTCTGCCTTGTTTCGTGGCATTGGCAATTAGTCGAGTCGCGAAAAATGGAATTCACAGGGCGTGTGGAGAATAATAGTAGTTTCGGTGTGATATAATTCCACGAGTCGAAAACAATTTCTGCCGCGCGTATCGAATGATATTTTTTGTGCGCGGCAATTTCGTGGCGCGCGGCGTTTACCAGGTTCCACATCACGAAAAATAATATCCAAGCCTCGCCATGGCTTGAGCATGAAATGTACTATTTCGTCACAATGGGCGCAAAATGTCAGTTTTCACAGAATGTGTTGGAATTAGTACATTTTGACACTAGGCTGTGAAGAACTTTTCTGGCGAATATGAGGTTACAGGACGAGCCGAAGGCGAGTTCTGTAATCATATGAGGCAGAAAGGCGGTGCTTCACGGCCGCGAAGCGGCCGTGAAGTAGTGCTTTACGGACTGAGTGACAAAATAGTATATTTCGCCTTCGGCTCGTGATATAAACCTCCCACTCGCCAAAAACCATTTTTTTTCACTTGTTACGAACCATATTTTTCATCTCAATCTGTCGAAATAGTATATTTCTCACCTAGGGAGGTAAAATAAAGGAGGCTTGCTCACGTGCAGAATTACCGCCCGAGCCGAAGGCGAGGGTGGTAAGCACGACGTGAGTAAGACGTGAGGGTGGTAAGCGGAGAGTGACTGAAAAGTTACTTTTCTGACACAGCGTGATGAAAATATATTTATTGCAATTAAGGAAAACGGAATTATTCAAACTGAAACGAGTCTCGACACTTAGGTAATATTTTAAGTAAAAATGATCATTCCGTTTGGTAATCGGGTAGAGTTCGCGATGCTCGGAAAACATGACCGAACCCCATAGTGAAATTCACATTATTTAACCAAAATTAGGCACACGTCGAGACAATTTTTAGTGATAGGTAAACAAATTTTACTGACCGATTGTATATTATCTTACCCCCGTAATTGAATACAAAGAAAGTCGGAATTGCACGAACAGCCAATCGGTAATTTTCGTATGAGAGAACTAGTAAAATTTTAAACTCCAAGGAAATTAAAAAATTGACGTGATAACTCATTAGCATTTCAGTAGTTGACATTTATGAAAACAAATCGACACGGAATCCGAGTTTTCGGAGGGTTTGACCCTTTTCATTGCGTAAAAAACAGTAAAATTCAGCTCCCGCGGTAAGTCCGGGGAATGACTTTTTAAATACCACTCTCCAAAAATTTCTTTCGGTAATCGATCCTCCAAGGGAAGACATACCGACGTGATTTAAATTCCTCCCCGCCCCCCGGCGTCCCCTATTATTTTTCCCTCAGCCTCTCGCCCGCACGCGCACGCGAGCCCGCAGGATGTGCGTCCTCTCCGGAGAATTCCCCTCCCCTCCTGCCATCACGACAGATGGGAACGATCTTCCTCTACGAGAGCGGCTCGAGGACCGGAAGCAACCCGTAGTGGACGCCGCGACGGAAGTCAAAGGCCGGAGATGTAATTGCATTGAGGAAGCAAAACAGAAAAATTCCAACAGCCGGTTAAACCAATTCAGTCTCATTCCATTCATTATCTCTTTTATTTCTTTTTCTTTGACTCTTTTATTTCTCATTAAATCGATTTGAGTGACTTAACTGCACGCTATTTTTATCTCTTATCACCACTCCACCGCATAATACGTCTTGTTTATCGGACGGACGGGGCCGGGAAAAGGGGAGGGGGGCTGAAGCCTACAGAATAGGAAATTGAAAAAATCCGAGATTTGATTAGAAAAACGCATGGAGAAATGAGAGAAAAATATGATGGCAACATGTGGGGAGGCCCAACGGGCCAGTGTCTGTTGCCTTCATAAACTTTTTTTCACTTTTTTTTTTTTTCATTCATTCGCAATACGAGACGATACATAACAAACACGAGAGACTGCGAGAATCTTCCCACGGTTGTAGTTTGACAGACGCAAAAAGAGGAGGCCGTCTGGTGTTGGTTGTGAAATAATAATGAATTTCATCTCCAATACTGTACGAAAATCTTTCGTCCCTATTCACGAGCGATTGTGGAGGTGAAAAGAAAAATCAATGCGTACCTGTTGGGGCGCCGTGTCAGCAGGTGAAAAACTCGAGAGTGCGGTGAGGGGTGACAGTGATGCACATGAAGATGCCCTCGAGGGTGGCGGTGTGTGACTTGGGGTTGGACTTCCGCTTTCACAACTGCTCGTATCGCCGATACTCGATGCCAGGCTCACGCTGTCCGATCGACTGCGCCACGGCGATACCGATACGTGTTTCAGCATCCCTTATCGCCTAATTCAAACATTGAGGGAGAGAAAAAAAATGGAGATGATAAGTTAATCAACGACTGGTGTTGGTCGACGGAGAGTGAGTTAAGTGTTGAAAATTCAATACCAACGGTACGGGATTAGAATGGTAATGAGGGAGTGCACGTGATCGTTGTACAATCGCACGTGCGTGGACCTTTAATTTTGAGGTATTGACGAGTGGGGAACATTATTTGAGATTTTATTTTTTGTCGCAAGGCCCGAAAACCGCGATTTTGAGACGATTCCAAATTTCTAATAATGTTTGGGAAATAATGGGGTTAGAGTTTACAACTTTTGCGATTTTTTCACGTAAATAATTTTTTTGTCTGACGAATGTCACTGGATTTTACACTGTAATAGTTTTATTATAAAATACATGAGTTCGAAATTTTTTTATTCTCACACGATATAGTTATTTTTTAGCCCGTGTCACTGGCCGAATAAATTTGCAGAATTTTCATGAATTCTATCAATTTTTGGGGAATAGAATTGAAGATTAGTTAGCGAAGATTTTTCCGAGAAACTCCGAACTCATAATGACCAATTGCTCTAAAATTTCAGTGCAAGTCAAAGGTAATAACAATTCTTTCAAAGTCCCTATAATTTTAGTCATACATTGTGTTACTCTCGCGTACGAAAACTGAAATTTTGCGAGCTAGTAACACAATAGTATATTTTAATTCAAGTGCAAAAAAATGTGGGCCTCCCACGCGAAAAAAACGCCTTTTCACGCAAGTACCGAAATTTATGTTTCGTGAGAACGTTGGAAAAGTGGAATTCGGGGTGGGGAAGGGGTGCGCAAAATGTCACTTTACTCACAAATCCTAAAATCTAGTATTTTAATCACGATTATGCCACACCTCTGGTAAAAAAGCTGCGGCGATCACTGGGAATTCCTCGGTTTTATTGCTAATAACACTTGGATTGAAATTCCGTGAGTCGTCGAGTCACTACCGCGACGAGTCACCCGCACTACAATTTTACTCAGCACAGTCATCGGTCTATTACAACGCGAGGTGACAATTTTTTGTCATCACAATTGCACTCAATTTCCTCCATCGATGATCATTAAAATACTCGAGTCCAGCGATAACTCGGGGACCGACGATTTTCAATTATTCTGGAGAATTTTTTTTTTATCTAGTTCGATGATTTTTCGGTTTACTTGAAATATTCCAGTCGAAAGAAAATACAAAGTTTCGAAATGAAGTAAAAATTCAATGATGAGGATGACGAAGCTTTCGTCACGGGAGCTGCGGCACGACTGTCGAGTGTACTCCACTCATTCCCTCCGACCAGACACTCTTGTGTTGTTCTCCCGCTCTATCTTGCTTACTCTCCAACACTTGGGCCTCTTACTCGCTTGTATTTTCCCTTGTGGGGGCCAGCCCACGTCCGGTGTGTGGCACAGAACCGAGTGGCGAAGCGACGGAGGTAGAGCGAGAGAGAGCGAGAGAGGGAGCGCGACGTGCAGCGCGGTACGGAACGATACAGCGTTTTATGCGCGACCGACTACCAAGCCATGACAAGCGTATAACCCCCGGTGTACCCTCCTACACTGTCAAACCCATGCGGGGGCGTCCTGTATTATTCTCGGTGTCTCCGTTTTTTAAAACTTTATGGTACCTGCACGCAATTGGAGGTTTAGCTGTCATGTTGTTTTCATTATTTTTTATTCTCGATTTCCTGGGGAGGCGGTTGTTACCATTCGAATGTAATATATTTCTGGAGCGTGGCTAAATTTTATCGTAAATTACATGATTCGTCAAAATGTCAATCACCAAAATATTACGTCACAATATTTTTTGGGGAATTTTTTGCCGAGTGATACTATGTCGCAAAATTTTTGTCGATAATTTTTGTAAATGACATTTGGACGTGGAATTTTTTTTTTACTTTTTTCAAACTTTTGATCAATTTTAAGGGGCCAATGAATCGGAAATTCGAATTTTGAGGAAATTAATTGTGATAAAATTGCCGAGAGGTCCATCGGAAAATGCAGACAAATTTTTTTAACAGTGAATCTGACTACTACACTGCATTTATCAGTAAATACTTTGTGAACTCATCATGATAAATATTACTATCACAGTTCATTTACTGAAGTCTCGAATAACTCATACAACGTGTTTTTTTTGGTTGAGTTTTCCACTTAGTGAAATAATAGTCTACTTTGTAAGGAGTGAAACGAAAGAAAGGTTCTGGGCAAGAGATATAATCCCACGAGGTAAAATAGTATATTTCGTAACAAATCAAACTAAAATACTTTTTTCATCACGCTGTGTCAGAAAAGTAACTTTTCAGTCACTCTCCGCTTCGCGTCAAGTGACTAAAAAGTGCCTTTTCGACACATTGAGATGAAAAATATTGTTCGTGACACGTGAAAAAAGTGGTTTTCGACTCGTGGGATTATATCCCTCGCCTTCGGCTCTTGATATAAACCTCCCACTCGCCAAAAACCATTTTTTTTCACTTGTTACGAAATATACTATTTCACGAGTTACGAGTTAATTTCACGAGTTGAAAAAAAATGCTTTTTGGGGAGTGGGAGGTTTACGAACATAATTTTTCATCACGCTGGATCGGAAAAGTAACTTTTCAGTCACTCTCCGCTTTGCGTCAAGTGACTAAAAAGTGCTTTTTCGACACATTGAGATGAAATAGTATATTTCGTAAGAAGTGAAAAAAATTATTTTTCCTCAGTGAATTCTATTTCAATAAAGTTTCGGAACTGAAAAGTTTAAGTAAATTAAATTAAATGAATTTAGTTTTTGTTTAATCAGTAATTTTGTTTAAGAATACATTTATAATGCTCGGAGATCTACTTATTATAAAAAATGAGTTTCCAAATATAGATAGACTGCTTTGTATATAGATAAAAAATTTAACACCAAACCAATCTAGATAACCTTCGGCTGGGCTACACCCAAATCTTAATTTCAATTAAAAAATTTAGAAGTTAGAACGAATTGTTCTACAGTAATTTCATTATTTAAAAGAAGTAAGTTTCCAAAATTAGATTTTTTTTCTCGATGTGGTAATTCCGCACGCAAGTGGCTCCACTCTTCTATTTTTCCTCCCTCAGTTCCCCAGTTTAACGTATTCTTCTCTGTGTTGATTTGATGGGTTTGTTTATTTGGGATTAAATGGGGGAAGACCTGCGGCATCATTCTCGCTCATCACGAAAGCATGAAGAATGCGAGAAGAATTGGCGCTTTGAGAGATGCGAAACTCAGCGGGGACAATGGTGAGCCTGTGTGCATTTATTTGAATATCTGGGGTTTATTAACCATTTGATGCTGTTTCTCACATTTGCGCAATGGAAAGGAGAAATTGTTGGGAGATTTTTAACTAATACACTCGAGTTTGTTTGCGGTCAGAAAATTTGTGTCTGAAATTTTCGTTACACTTGTTGCAAAATTCTATTAACACTTCAGGCTGGCTAAAAAGTTGTCATTAAATTCATGAATAAATGTTATTTAACACATTCCACCAAGGAAAATTATCAGTAAAACTCCGATAATTTCTGCACAACTAATCGGTCACACGATTACTCATCGATTGGGCAATTTTTGTAGAGAGAATTTCTTTTAGCTGGAATGATCCTTTCAATGTTCTTTGAAAATAATATTAACTCAACAGTTATTGTTCTCTTCCTTTTTCATGAATTTTTTATTCCATTTTTTACAAATTTACTCATGGACAAAGTGTTTTGAATCGAGTTTTTAATTGGGACTGGGGGATTGGGATCTGCTGCAGTGGTCGTTTTATAATTCAACTGTAATTTATGCTGGGATTGAGAGATGAAGACGTCTTCGATTTCATGAATATTCAGTGTTAGATAAGCTCTCAATCAGCCATTGATGGGCTTCTGTTGAGTATGTCAGGAATTTCCATTGGTAAGTCCGGGTGAAATGGTGTAGTATCCATATTCCGACGAGTTTCAAGGAGTTCAACGGGGAAATCCCTGCATTCATGTTACGACACCCAAGTTGATATCGTCGTGAATCGGAATGACTTGAATTGACCGGTTGATTTGCGAAATTCATTTCTTCGTTCAACGAGAGGAGATTTCCCCTCATTTATTTCGCTCGGCTAAAGTGGGGTAAAATGGGCCGCCCGGATACGTAAAAAATTGGGCTCATTAACAAAAAGGAAAAATGTTCGTTGTATTAATAAAATATTTCATCTTGTTGATAATTGTTGATAAATTTTGTATTAAAAATACGCTCGCTGCCGATTTCGCCAGAAGATTAATTATTTTAATATCGAGTGATTTTATTAGACAATTAGAGGAAATCTCTGGCAGATAAAATTTCAAACGATAATTTTTGTGAGGTTTTTCGTTACGCTTTTGGAAAATTGTGGCTAAATTTTTCGCAACACTTCTCGAATATTTTCATCGCATTTAATTTTCAGGGGAATTTAGGAACTTTAAAATGGGTAAACAAAATTTAAGGCCTCCATAAAGTACAACTAATCCATTCGAAAGGTAAAGAGAGATCAATGATCTACAATAAACAATCGGGCCAGTCACCTACATCATAACTTACACAATTATATCACAACTAAATTATTTTCCCGGTAAATAATTGTAAATAAGATAGGTATTTAAATCACTAATAAAATTGTTCAAAAAAAAAGAAGGTATCCGGTGCGTAACTGTAGAAAATTCGGGGGAAGGTATTCTTGAATTGTCCGGACTGTTCTACTGAATATAATTTCAAAAAAGAAAATTCACAAAAATTCAGTGTAACTCTACTAAATATTCATACTGATTTGGAAATTGAATTACATTCATGAATTTTCATCTTGACAGTCCTCAAAATTCTAGAATTTCCCTGAATTTTTCGTGAAACTTGAAATTTTCCAACTGAAATTCAGTGTCGCCGTCTGAAAAATTACTTGTAAACTGTCCATAATATTTAATTTTTTTATGGGAGGAAAAAACATTCAACATTTTGTGACAATTGAGATGTGTCATTTGACTACACTGATGAGTTGATTCATTCTCAAAAACTGCGTGGAGGTAATGAGTTCCCAACAATTACGTTAAATTAAGCATATCCACCATTAACCAGTGAAATCATTGTCGCCCGTGGTGTTTACGGATATTCACATTTCATACCTGGCTCTTTATCTTATCAATGATCGGTTCGAAAATTACAGGATAATCATCAAAAATTGTTTTGTAGTCCACGCAATTAAAGAAAAAATACCAGACATTTCTTACAACATTATTCATCATTAAAATCATTTTATTTAACAAGACACGATATTCATATTTGCGTATTTCTCCACTTTTATTTTTGAATTGATAATTTTTCAATTTTGCGAAACAGATTTTCTCGTCACATTTGATGTTCACTGTATTTAATAATAATTATTTTCTACGTACCACATAATTAAAACTTCTTAAAGTCTCCACTTGAGAAATTCGAACTGTTATTATTGTTTCTGCAGCCAATGGTCATCAATACCATCAAACGAATAATTGTCGATCTTCATATGGCTCTGATCTCTCTTTACATAATTCTAATTTAAATATAAAAATAAAAATATAGCGTGCTCGCCTCAGGACCAAAGCGGCCCCAAGTGCAGGGGTTCGAATCCCGGCAGCGGAACGATTTTTCATCATCGGAAATCGAACTCAGCCTATGGAGTCTCTAGTTATAAGTTAGTTAGCTACAATCCGGGTACACGGAGAGAAAAATTCAATAAAAAATACGTGTCAGTTCCGTAATCTGCCGGCGCAAACAATATTCCGTAAAAATATGGAACAGTGATGCCGTACTTTTTTACAGGACAAGTCCAGAAAAAAGTACGAAAAGTTCTATAAAAAAGTACGTCACTGTTCCGTTATTTTTACCGGATATTGTTTTGACTCGCAGATTACGGAACTGACACGTCATTTTTATTGAATTTTTCTCTCCGTGTAGGGAATTAGGTTGGGGTACCGCGTAGGTACAAGGTTGGAAGAGTAAAAGACCGAAAGGTCATACCTCTGGCACCACCCGTTTGTTTATAAAAATAAAAATATAAAATCGTTTATTTATACAAATAAAAGTAAAAATACCTCTCAAAAATGTGAAACCAGAAAAAGAAATCAACTAAATTGAATTAAGAATCTGTTTTAAAATTGTTTAATTTTGACAGAAGAATTTTAATTAAATTTTGATTTCAAAATTTGTTATTCTTCCAAGTTCGTGGGAGTTTGACAGTGGGGAATCGCGGTCCAGCTCCTCCAAACGTGGATCCCCAGGATCCCATGGTATTGCGTTACTTTCCCACACCGCGATCGGCCCACCTTTCTCACATACACCACCACCACCACCACCACCAGCTCGTCAATTCCATTCGTGTACGTACACAATAAATCCAGAAAATGAACGAAAAAAAAGACGCATCAACAACATCGAGGAATAGTGTGGCGGATCACAGGGAGGATCGCCCACATGCACCTGCGTTAGCTTCGAGGAATTGCACGAGTGAGCACACGTGTGTGGGACACTGGTTTTTCGTCGATCCAACATGCTCAGTACGGCCATGAGTGAATGATATATCCGTGAGGTGGGCAAGGTGATACCCGTGCCAGCTCGGACGAATCGACAGTTGCGTATCACCACGGGAATTCCAATCATCCGATTATTATTATTTTTTAGCATTTTTCTATTCAATTACATGTTTCTTCCTGCACTGGAGATTTTGCGATTTTGCGATTTTTCAGCGCCTCAGGGATCAAAAATACGAGATTTTGTGTTAGGTATCGGCTAATCTAATTTTTTTCTCTTTAAAAAAAAGCTTTATTTATTTGTTTTTGCCTTGTGGATAGGAGGAACTCTCAAATATCTCAAATGAACCCACGAATGAGCACTCGATGAGCTCGCGAGGTACACTTACCCTAACCAACCCTTGCATTGAAGAATCGAGTTGATCAATATGTCATTAGCATTCGAGTGTAATTCGATTTTGATCCCATTCGATTGAATCCAAAATTAGTCTATTTCATGGGAAGTCGATTGCCGGGGAATTTTGCATGGGCAAAATGTACCAAGAGAGTGATCGTTTCTGGAAGATCCCTTGAGGTCGGACATGCGCTTTTCCTGTCTGAAATTCCCTGGCAATCGACTTTCCATGTCATGGCCTTATGCTCGATTCCACTCGCTGAGATCCAAATCGAACTATACTCGAATGCTTATCGATATACTGAGCAACTCGATTAGCATTCGAGTGATTTCATGAGAGGTCGTTTACCTGAGAATTTCACAGAGGAAAAATGCATGTCCGACCCCAAGGGGTCTTCCACAATTCATCACCTTCTCGGTCATTTTGCCCATCCAAAATTCCCTGTCAAACGACTTCTCATTAAATCGATTAATTTTCGATTCTATCGGCTGAGACGTAAATCGAACTAGACTCGAATGCTAATCGACGTACTGAGCAACTCGATTCTTCAATCGACAGTCGATCAAATTCCAAACGAGAGATCCGTTGGCGTAATCGATTATCTCGTTTTTATTGACTAATAAATACTCGGTAATTCACGTTGTCATGATCGACAAGAATATACGAGAAAGGACATACATTATAATGAAGAAAGATGTGAACACCTGTTGTGGAGCGCGCTTATGCTAGTTAATACTGAAAATAAACTGTACTGTCTGAAAAAAAAACCGTGGAAAAAATTAGGGAAAATTAATTGCGCCTTTTAACAATTATTTTACGCTGTAGGTTGGAATTGGGACAGGGAAATCGATATTTACCTGGTTACCCGGATGATTTTGTGGGCTTTCAGAAGTCTCCAGCAATCTCCAGTTATCGGAGCTACTGCAGACTTACTGAATTACCTCTGATCATCAATGACATCTATTACTCAAATTACGTCCCCATTCCTAAGAATTAGAGATTAGTTCTTGAAGATTTTTGACGTCTTTTCAAATGAGTGGTGCCATCACCGAAAAACACTCCTAATGTCATGAAAGATGGGTGACCAAATGACCAAATTCCAGGATTTTACAACTATTGAACAATGCAGCCAGAAAAATGCATGAAAAAAATCTAATCGTAATTGTAAGCGAATCGTCTAGGGGATTTTATTAGATTCCAACTGAATTTTCGTGATTTTAATCTATAAAACTGATCCCGATCGTTGATATGCTGAAAAATTTGAGGGAAATATCCGATGAATTTTAGAAAAGGTCGAGGCATATTCAGAGAGTTATTTTTTTATTTCGATTTCGGCCAATCAGTGTGCAGTACTCGAGGCACTTTGTCGATATTTAAAGATTCGAATGCTTTGAGGTATTTTTGTTGAAGCAACCTGACTGTCACATTCCACATAGATTGAACAACAGTTTCCTTGTAACCCCTTCCATTCTGTTTTTTCATATTATACCCCCAATCTTTCAAAACGTTTACGAGCTCCTCTTCTGGAGGAGGAAATTTCTGTCCATGAGCGCTGTTCGAATCGATTCATGTTACAATTAGCTGTGTAAATCAATAGAAACTGTGATACAAAATTGACAGATATTTCGACGATGTCTGTTACATTCGCGAAAAACAATGGATAGGCCAGGAGGAAGTGATTGGTCTGATAATTCCCCGGCAGGGAAAATTATCAAATTCACTCAGGGAAAAAGGTTCTTTTGACAAAGACTATGTACTTGGAGTAAGATAATATGTTCTTGTCAATCTTCAAAATTTGGAAATCTTCTAATGAATGAATCCATTTCTAGCACAGCAAATTCACACTTTGGACACAGAAACTTATACTCTTATCATAAATGTGGGTGTTCTTGACCATAATACACAAGTCTCTTCTGTACGATAATTGGCAGTTGGGAGAAGTAACCAGAAGTTCCAGTCAGATGTTCCCACCTATGAAAAAAAAAAAAAAAAAGAAATAGGAAGAAATAGGTGAGAAATTCCCACCTATCCCACCTATGGTTAGATTTCTCATATTCTTGAATTATGACTAGCCTTATTTCTATTAAGGAATTTCTCATTCCGGATGATTTCATATTTTCTCAATGTCATTACTCGTCATCTCCAACGAGGAAATTTCTATTTTCATTAGATAACTAATTCGTTCATTATCACTGACGGTAGTGGCCGTGCGCTTAGAGTGCTAGACCGGCATGCCGATGATTATCCGGGCTCGCTTCCCGTCACCGGCAGTCAAAATTTGTAAAGATTTGTATCACTCTGATCTCACGATTCACTGCCGAGCGGTAGTCTCGTAAAAGAGACGACTGTATCTGGCCAAGGTTTTCCCCTCAGGGTGAGGTTTTTCCCTTGGTCCTTGGCGAATGCGGTACAGCGGGGCGCGGGGTGGGAAGGATAAATACGTAAATGCCCGAAAGGGTATACGTGAGTACAGGAAATTTGAATTCGTTCATTATTCCTTCTACTATATAGAAAATTGGTCTCAAGTGTCACGCGCTTTGTGCAAGATATCACGAAATTGACATGTTGGAAGAAATCAGAATCTAAATAAAGTGCAGGTTACATGAATCTATGACGAGAACTTCTTTTCTAGTCTCGAAAATACCGGAAAGTTCGCTCGGAATAAGAGACTCCCACCTTGTAGAGAAAGTTTTTTTTATTAATATGATTACTGAATGATTGATAAGCAGAGTTCACGAAATTGAAAATTGACAAGAGGATATTTTCTGGCACCACGTATATTTTCTTTTTCAAAAGAAGATTTTCCCCTCAGTGTTGAAATAAACAAGACCGAGAATACCGACTCTGATTGACCATGGAAGGCCTCTTTCCAGAAGATGAGAAGCGGTCGACGGTAGACCGAGATTGACCCAATATTGGTCCATGTCGCCTACTACCGAGGTAGGAAAAGTCAGCCGTGACGATTGGAATAAGGCTGAAACAAGATTTGACATCAAGGCTGGATAACCCAATCTTGAATCAAGCTTCTTTCCATTGTTGAATCGTATATTGATTCAAGCATGGGGCGTCAATATATAATCA
>JAPYZM010003207.1:0-11739 GCA_030522845.1 Psyttalia concolor
AAATGCCCTAATTGGGGTTGGGAGCTGGTTTTGCTCCAAAAGCAGAGTTTGCCGAGCCCTGGCCTAGTCCATTCACCGAACCGCGATCGACTTAATGAACAACTCGATCCCCCTAAAAAGTTATCTATTAGGCATATTCGAGGAGAGAATAGATAATCAACTAATGTCAAATCAATCATAACGAATTGTAATTATTGTAAAACGTTTATCCAATTAATTTATCAGTTATGTCATAAATTATGCCGAGAATTACCATTATTATTATTTTTTGTATTTATTTTGTAGTTCCATGTAGACCATGAAAATGACCATAATTACTAATGTTTATTTTCCTGTTCGTGACTTACTTTATTGATATTAAATAATTATACATATATATAATATATACAGTTTTATTAATACGATTTCTCCGACAATAACTCTCATATCCATAAACAATAGTCAAACATGTATGGAAGAAATGATTCATTTTATGTAGAATATAACAATATTGCCTGTTTATTTGTTGTTATATAATCTTTTCTCTCCTACCTTTTCCTACATTTTCTTCAAATAACTTTTTTTTTTCATTGCCGACATAAAAAAAAAAATTTTTTTCCGCACTGATTCTCATGATTTCGCATCTGGAAATTAGTATTGCATACTTGCCAAACTGGAAAACTTGAAAATCACTACAAAAAATATTATTCCTGAGTTGTTGCGATGGGGTTTCTGGCGTTCAAGCCATAGGCGAGCTAGCGAACCCCACATGAGTAAAAAAACTCCATCTCAACAGGCCGGAAAAATCCTATTTCATAAAAATTCAGTTCTTTACTTTTTGTCATTTTATTGACCATTCTCTTGCTTGTTTTCTTAAGATTTTTGTTGTTTGTTTCAAACTCGCCTTTTCAGTCAATGAATACCAAGATATGCCCCCTTGCGATATGTTTCTTCCATTAGTCCACTTTATTTGCAATCCAATTAACAATTTTAATTTTAGTGATTACATAGGGAGGACACAAAAAAAATTCGGTAATGAAGTGGTAAAATTTAACTCAATGCTTTATTTAATGTCGTATTCCGAAGAAATAACGCATTAATTTTATTATAAGGAGAACAGAATTTGGAATTTTGTTGAAGGTTCAGAGGATAATTAGGGCTTGATTTCAGAATGGTTCTCTTGCAGGACTAGAGTCTTGTAAAAGTGGCGGAATAGAAAAGTAAGGAGTGGGAATTTTGGGAGGCGCCAAATATCTAGGCCAAATTTTAGGGTCATTAGGGAAATCCGTTAATTGCTCCATTAGTTTGATGGAAAAGTGCGGACATATTTGATTAGAATGGGGATTAAGTTTTGGAGGATTTCGGATATATTCAGGAAATAATTTGAGTATATCACAATAACCTCAACTAACACATGATACTTTTGAATTTTGAAGTCAATGGAGACGTAAGAGTAATTTAAAAATGGATTTGTAACAGTTTACTTCACCGCTGATTTCAGCTATGAATGACTGAACACCTATTGTCACTTCGCGATAAATCTTCACATATAATATTTATGGGTATTAAATTCATCAATTCAGGAAAATTCAGACTGTATATTATTATTAACTTCCGAATGAATATCGCACTTGTTTTCAGCTTTCTGTCCTTATAGGCCCTGCTTTCCAAGTGGAAAATAGGTAGGGGGAGCATGGGGATGACACACGGAGAGATAAATTCCATAAAAATTACGTATCAGTTCCGTAATCCGCGAGTCAAAACAATATTCCGTAAAAATTACGGAACAGTGCCGTACCTTTTCACAGAGAAGTCCCGGACAAAGTACGAAAAGTTCCATAAAAAAGTACGTCACTGTTCCGGAATTTTTACGGACTATTGTTTTAACTCGCAGATTACGGAACTGACACGTAATTTTTATGAAATTTTTCTCTCCGTGTAGAACTGATCACAACTTTCAATCAAACTCGATCAACTGATGAATTAAAGTTATTTAGTAATAAAAAACATACGAAGTTGCACTCAGTTGATTTTTCTCTCTTGTCCCCAATTGTATGCAAATAAGATCATTCGTTATATAACGCGACGTTTATGTACCAGAACTCAGAACAGGCCTGAAGATGCAGACTGCAATTTGTATAAAATATTGGCGCAATACTGACATTACAGGCAGTATTCATCTGGAAATACATAATAATCACGATCGGGAAGCTGTTCAACTCAAATTATGTAATTTTGATATGATAATTTTATTCAACCAAATCCACTAATTATTAGTTTTACAATTAATTAATGAATTGGTTCAAGTATGTTGATAATTTCTCTTGGCAACTTGAATAATCCCCTTTACCCAACGTCGCCCCTCTCATACACCCACTGGTGGCAGAGAAAATATTTGACGACGATAAAAATTATGAATTTCAATTTTGAAACCGGTAATGCTATTTTTCATTATTTATTTTCATCAATTTAACTGCAGTCTTATCTAAGCCGACTTTTTTGTCCTCAGGTTTCAAAAACTCTGGCATGATGTTTCATTTTTTCGCAAAATCTTAATTCATTTGTAATGAGTCTATAACAAAATTGGTTCGACTTTAATTGATTTTGGTAAATAGCTATGAAATTTCATTAATATTCGTTTTCCGTCGTTTATTTTAGTGGTTTTATATTCCTCCGTATTGTGGGATCTTCTTTTCCACTTTGACACATTCAAAATCACTCACATGCAGACATATTCTTCCATTCATTTTATTATAAATATTAGTGTAATTAAAACCTATAGGTTTTATATTTATATAAAATACAAAGTGTTATCTATGTTTACAATTCCTCCTAATTATTTTGCATGAACTTTGCTTCGATAACAAAAATTTTTAATTCTGTAATCCACAATGAAAAATATTCCGAAGACATTATGTACTTCAAGTACACAATTCTACAAAAATAGTTTGTTTTGGCCCAGGGACGAGTCCACTGCTGGAACAATTGTTAGTGTTAATTCAAATTGCCCAGTTGAAAATTTAATTAAAAAGATAAGATTACGCCTGTTTTCATTCAGCTGAGAAAACAACCCACAAATAAATGGGAATTATACCTCCTATTGGATAGACTGCTATTCATGAAAAGCAGGAAATTGTTCATAATAGACTCTATTTTTGAGTACCGTTGCATTTATTTTTCGTCAAACAATATCATGGAGGTCTTACTTAAACTATCAGATTTGATAGTTTTTGCAGAATTTTAATTTCCGAATTATGGAAGTTGCTGCAGGGAGAATAAAGTCACTCGGCCACTGAGGAACTGTTAAATTTTCAATTTCAAGGGTGTATTTTTTCTATTATTTTTTAAAACATTATTTGCAATATGATTATTTTATCTCGAAGGAAAGAGTTGTAATTCAAAGTGATGGACTTAATTGCTGTACAATAATAAACCGGATCGATTTTTTCGCACTGCATGATTTCCATATGTTTTTCTGAAAAAAGTTTTGTTCATTCTCGATGAGAGAAATAAAAATTCTTTCCTTTTTTAGATTAGGCTCTGTTTTCTTGGCGACATTTCTTTTCATTAATTAAATGTAAAATAATGACCCTTTGACGATGTAACATTAAACTATTACGATTTTTTCAAAAAATAAATGTAATGTTACTGTAAAAGTGCAGAATTCATTATAAATAATTTACGGGTTTTGGTCAGTAGTACTCGACGCTAACTGGTCGTATAATTTCCAATTTTATGTACATTTGTTTAGATCAATTGATTCAGATTAAACACCGATTTTTTCGAAAGTTTAGAACAATTTTTTTGTTACAAAATAAAGAACTTTAACAAATTTGGCTAACAATTTAAAAATTGTCGTGAAAAATCCGTTGGTGCCGTCATCTTTTTCAGTCTTATCTCTGTCCTAAAATGAGCCCAAATTTTGTAGAACTGTGTCATTCTTGTCCCAGAAAATAAATAGGCGAAAGGATACTCAATTATCTGGAAGAAAAGTCATGTATGTTAAAATTTTCGAATGATATTTGTTGACAGAACTTTTCGATCATTTCTAAAGAATTTCTCTTGACATGTTTTCGCACCATCACTTATCAACGAGATGATCACATAATTAATGGATGTACTTAAATTTCATGCCAATTCTTATCTCCACTATTGATCGCTCTAGACCCAGATCGAATATCTTTTGTGCCGTTACTGACCTTCAAATTTATTATCTTTCTCCAGCAAATTATTTTAACATTTTATTTGACAATTTTACGTCGCCATTAATGTCCTGATGGGTATCAATATACAATTTTTAAAAAATTACAAATCATTGAAATGTCATACAGAGCATTCTCATTTTTTTATTTAGTAGTAAGTTTTGTGATCAGCAAATTGAAAATACGTAATTCATTTGTGACTATGGCGATGTGCTATTCAGTACTAGAGGGGGAGTGGGAGGCCAATTCGATAATAAATTTGATTTTGCCCTTCACATAATGAGAAAATGGTACAAAAAACGATGGGTACCGCTATTTATACTATTGTTATCAATATTATGAAAAAATTGTCTGAAGTAAATAATTATAATAATAATTATTATAATTATTATAATTATTATAATTATAATTCGCTGTGTAATATTCCACAGAATACTTTAAATGATCATCTGTCACTTTATAGAGATTTTGTCATATTGTATGGTTCAGTCAGCATAACTTTTAACATCAAACGCAACAGTGGGGGTAACGCGATCATACCCAAAATTAAGGAGGGGGGGGGGGCATTTTATATTAAAAGTTATGCTGACTAGAGTATACTGAATTTGTGCATTGATTAGCTGTCAGCTAATTTATATTTCTCCAAAATCACCATAAAGCTGATTACTCAAACAATTAGATGCAACATTATATCGCAAATTATCATTATTTACTTGCGATAATGGTCTCACCATATTGTTACCAATAATTCAAAGACGAGTACAGAGCGTTTTTTAATAATTTTTTGATTATGTGAAGTGCAAAATCAAAGTTATTATCGAATTGCGCTGCTTTGCCGTTTCCCTTTACTACTGAATACCACATCGCCACAGCCACAAGTAAATTACGAATTTTTAATTTCCTGATCATTAAACTTTAAAAAAAAAAACGCTCTGTATCACCCTTCAACCTTTTTTTTTTTCGTTATCCATTCCTACTCGATGGGGCATTTATCACAACGTAAAATTTTCAAATAAAATGTTCCGACAAATTGCTGGATAACTAATATAATGGAACGTCAATAACGTTCAAAATGATAATCAATCCGCGCCTTAAATGAATAAAAAAATTTAACAATAAATCACCATTTATAGAAAAGAAAACATGTAGAAGATGCATAATTTTCTCTTCATATGATTCAGATAAATTTCCTCAAAATAACATGAGAAACTTTTGAGTTAACGTCTTCTTATTTTCATGTCATTACAGAATTATACCCTCTCATATCCTTATTCCAACATTTTTCGTCTAATTTCTCTAAATTTAATTATTCCAAATATTTTTGTTTACTATCTATAGTTATACAAAATATAAGGCCGCCATTTCAATACACTGACTAGACCAGTTTCAAATAGACGCTTTCAAACACGATTTGTGTCAATAATACTTTTCAACACTAGGCTCTCGTATGATTAACTTTTCTTTCTAAATTCAACAAAAATATTGAAAACCATTTCCATCTGGCAACAAAAAAGTGGACAATTGGTTGTAAACCGTCCTAATGAATAATATGCATATTTTTTGTTTTTTTTCTGTGGTTTTTAGGGGCGAAATCTATGAAGTTGTGGAGTGATAGAACAACATGCATCGAAAAGTTTGTGAAGTAATATTTCTAAAACATCTTTGAAATCCAGAGATTCATCAGATTGACCATAATGACATTAATTCTTTAAAAAACGGTTTGCACTACTGAAGAGGGTTGCAGTTTTTTAGTTCCGTGAAAGTATTTATTTCCGACATAATTACGTAGTCTAAATAAATTTAATATTTGACGGGAAATGGCAAAATGGCAATTGATAATAATTGAGGTAACTAGATGATGAGTTTTAAGTACCGATAACGTAAATAATCGTGATTTTTTTTATGCAGAAGATGGGCTTCAAAAGAGGTCGCCACTGCATTTTATTTCAAATTGATGACCTGCAATGTTAGTTGTTAAAAATTCGATAGATTAATTATTTATTCATCTTTTTGCATCACCCTCACTTATATTTATTAAAACAATTGAAAATCATTAAAAAATGATTGATTCTTCCTTTTACTTTGATTATGAAGATCGTATCTGGATAAACCAATCACCGGCGAGGGTGTTAAGAAACTCTTATTCATTTTTATGTTCCTCGACAAAATTCCTATTAGACAAAGGACGGAGGCTCAACGATTTATGAGGACATGTAATTTTCATCATTGGATTATCCGAAAACATCACAGTCATGTTTCAAATTTATTAACGCCAGGAAAAAATTGACGAGTTTATTATTTTCGAGAAATAAAAAATGAATTTTTATGTTTCAATTAGAGCGAAAAACCACATGTCTCTAATTATCTTAAATCCTGAACGTGTTTAATAGAAAATAAATTATTTCATTCCATCCAAATGAATTTGTAGAAAAAAAAACTCTCTTCAACATCAACGATTTGCCAGTTTCTGACCGGATGGAAGTGAAAGTAAATATTATTTCGAATTATCTATCGAAACGGAATATGTTGGTTACCCTTGGTTATTAACTGATTTCATGTATGATTTTCATTCTGTGGATATTCTATATGTGATGTCCATAGTTTCGAAGGAATTTAAATTTTCATATTACTTTGCTGGTGTTCGCAATAATAAAAGGGCAATCTGAACTATCCAAAAAAAGTTTTCATAGAAAATTTTGTTCTCTACAAAAAAAATGTCAAATTGTTTCCTGCGACTCGTGCCAGCAAAGACACTAGCAATGTAATAGGTACATTCAAGTGAAAAATTAGAATATCCCCAGACAATTCAGTAATTCAACATTATTGTTATCCCGTATTCTTAAGAAAACTAATAACACATTTAAAGCAATTAGGAGAAAACTCACAATTCAGTTTTGAAAGCGTCGAAAGAGTCACTTTTTATCAAAAAGGGGTAATTTACTTCTCACAGCGCCCTCGCAAACGACGAGTCTCTGTGCAGCCGAAATATTGCATAGAGGTACAGTACCTTCGAGGCTAGCACGTAAGAGACCAAGCCTACTGGGTGTAGCCTCGAAAGTATGATCAAAACCAATTCTAAGACCCCCAGCCGTTGCTTGTTTTCTCTCGAAATATTCGACGATTTTTGAGATGGTTTTACTGGAGGAACCAATTCCTCCAAATCGTTCTTCCCAGCACGAGGTATCACCACCTCCTATGCTCGCAATATCCTCTGAAGAATCTGTGTATATTGAACTTGTTCGATGATCGTCCAACAAGAAGAGACTACTAGCTGCTGAACTACTCAGGGTCGAAGTGTGACGACGATGTGGAGGTTCTGGACTCAAATCCTCTCCAACACAGCTCCAAAAGCCCGACTCACAGCTCAGTCGACGACGAGGCTCCCAACCGTCTCGGAAAAGTGGGTGTGTGAAAAGGCTCGCTACTCCCACTTTTGTTGCAACCTAAAATAATCATTTTTATATGCTTAGATTTTCATGTTTTGTGCAAATGCTTTAAATACTTAAACATACGGGTTATGATTTTAGACCTTCAGGTTCTAGCTAATTAAAGTCAATCAAACAGCCGATCACAGCATTTAATGCTAAAAAGTTCATCCATATACATATTTCAAAGTACATTTGTTCCTGAGTTTTCCCTATCTTTTTTTTGCACTCGGATGTCCTCGTTATTTAAATAATTTTAAAAGTTGAAGAATCGAAGAATTTGTTATTCCCAATGCTTGTCATTAAGCTTTAAGTAGCTTTTCACTAATAAAATCTTGACAATTATCAATTTCGGAATCATACGAATAAGACTTATCAAGTACCAATAATGCAGTGAAACCTTCATCTTATAAATATCATCTTTATTTGCCCATTATTTGTACCCATTTCGCCACATTGACTTTGTGACATCAACATCTAAAAATGATATTATTGGACATTATCTATAATATTGGGTTTACAGAATATAAACAGGAGAGTATTGATTGAATTTTTTTGACCCATGATTAATACTATTTAGCCATTAAGATAGTGCCATCAAAATAGCACCAAGGCTTGATCTTGAATACGATTGATCTTGTCGGCAATTCAGCCAAGGATGCGGTTGCAGTGACCGGATGGAGGGGAGTTATGAAGAACTCTTGCCATCGAGAACGCTTTCAACTCCACTAAATGGAATTGTATTATGAAAGCCCTTGTCAGAATGAGTCTACCAAGATCATCATGTACTGTGCGAGGTCCAGTGAAGGAAGAGCCGTGAAGAACTGTGCTCATGTCAGTGATAAATAAGTTAGATTTCGTAGAAAAGTACAGTAACGAAAACGAGACTGAACGAAACGATGGTGTTTTTTTATGAACAACGTTTGGTCAACAACCTTTGTGAGTAAAAGTCTTTTATTACTATAATTATTGATATTCGAAATTATGAACCTTCTAATCTGCCAGTTCTGTACCCAAAAATGTTCTTGTTAATTCGTCCATATTTTATTTTATTTTTCAGTTTCACGATGGTATCAGCCACTGTTAGGAACATAATTAATTATTTTAATTAGGATAATAAGGCGGTCTGCTCACGCTGTCCCAGTAATTTCTACATCATCATAGTTTGTTCGCTGAATCAGTCTTAATCTTCGTCTTATAATTTTTGTAAATAACACCAGAAGGCGTGCTATTGTTTCTCTAGTCGTGTCAGAAAGGCAAAATATAACTGAAGTTTTACTCCAAAATAACCGGATATGACGTTTCCTCAGATCGATCCTCACCATAAGTCGATATTAAACGCCATAAGAAAACAATTGATTCTTGCCAAAATTTTGCAAAAATACTTCCGAATCACCTCCTTTCAGAATATTGTCGGAAAAGAGTCAAATCTAGCTTTTCTTATAGCGAAGGGGATATAATGTTTTCTTGATTTGTTTATGTCATAATCTCATATAGACTTTTAGACGTTTTTTTAAAGAAGAGGACGTTATCAGATCGATGGGATATGCGGAATCAGCCCTGCAGCCATTTTCCCCATTGTCTTAGACAGCCGTCCGGTCAATGCCATCCCTAAGGACGTAAATTTCTGTAATGCGCATGGCCCCGAAAACAGCCCATCGGGTGTCGTCCAGACCAATGCATTTGGTACTCAGGTGGTAAGGATGGCGAGATACGATGCTAGGGGCCTAGTGACAAGCCCCGCCAAAGAGCGGAGCTCTGTCCTATTCAGAAAGACCAGTGTCTTGTATATGTTCTTCACAGGGTCACGAAAAAGGGTCCTTGTATGCCTGGCGCTCTTCCCACAGCACCATCTCTCCAGAACTCTCTTTCTGCGCGCGTTCGAACTAGGTCCTTAATATAGTCTATGTGCAGTTCTATCCAGACTCTCCGTTAGCGCAACATATAGAGTTCCACGTTTAGCCAGCTCATCGGCTTTTTCATTGTCTATGATGCCAGCGTGGCCAGGAATCCAAACCATTTCAAGTCGTCGAGGGTACGTCTAGTGAGACGACCTTCGGACCACACTCCCGTTTCCGCCCGGCCGCACATTCTAGGGCTGTCTGCATAGCCCCTTGAATGGCGTCCATCATGCCCTGCCTGGAATTCCCCATTTCCACAGTTGACCTTCAATCTCCTATGTAAGTGGCATTTCGATCCGCTGGCATACCCCCCTTTCCGAGTGCCCTCGTTATTTTCAGAATCGCAACCCTTCCCGGCTTGCCCATAACCTTCCTATGGAAGACCGTATTCGTGACCATCCTCCAGGCAACAGCTCTATACGCACAAACTGTGGAATCAGCTCAGCCTCAGTCCCCACGTATTGCCAAACATTCTATTGCATGATTAGTAGGCCATGGTGACATTGTTGGACTGCATGGTGATAACCTTTTTCAGCTGAGTTTCCGGGCACGCTGAACACATAAATACTTCACTTGTCCAGAGAATCTCAGTTCTGTACTGTATGTAGAGGGGGGTATGACGACACCCTTCCTTCTATCGGGAATGCACTATTTCGATCTCGCTTGCGCTAGCCACATCGTCCAGAAAATCGACTAACTCCACTCCCACCTCCTCAAGTGCCACCATGTCACCTTGATTGATGACTCGGTTAGAGCTTCGTGGATTATTTCCACTTCCTCCTCTAACCTGTCCGCATTACAGGGGCTGACTCGTTTCTTTGCCAGCCTCACCTCCAGGTCTCTCTTAAAACAGACCCCGTCCGTGGGCTTTGAATTCCACCAAGTAAAACCCTGCTCGGGTGTAGCCGTGCTCTTGACACAAAATCTACTGCGTCGGAGGTCCGAGAGGGTGTTCTCGCGGTCCACTCTCCACTCTACATATCGTTGTACTGGTCTGCGGTCACGTAACGTAATGTCGATGACGCATTGTCACCATGATATCGCAAAAGTCTGGCTGGACCCTCTGTTCAGGATTGCCAGAACCACGTCCGCCAAATATTCCAGCAAAGTCACCCCCCTGGCGTTACTCTTGCTACTACTCCACATATTTTAAGAGTTTGCCATACAACCCACAATGAGTGGCAGCCCTCGTAGCTTACAATAGGAAACATGTTCTGGCAGCTCTTTAGGACAGGGTATGAGTCATGCACATTAGTTTCCGTGCACATCATGTATGAATAAAATAATTTTGCACCAATGATTTTTTGATGTACACAAAAATATTGAGCACTGCATTCAGTGTTCATGAATCGTGCACAGTGAATTAGTCATGCTCGATTCGGAGGTCGAGCTGAAAATGAAAATTAATATTAATTATAATTATTGAGCACGCTTAAATTTATTCTGGAAAAAATTGTCTATATACTATTGAGCCATGCGGAAAGTAGGTCGAGCAGAAGACGATGTCCTCAACACAACCTTCTTCCCCCAACGTGAGCGTTACCGCCACGAGATCTCTGACAGAAATTCGCTATTTCCCTGGCCCCGTAGCCAGTCGGTATAGAGATGCAAGTCCTGGGTCCTGGTTTATCACGTTACCTTGGCCAAGGCTCCCTTCAGCCCTCGAAGCTCTCGAGCTGAGCACTCTGGTCAGTCCCTAACATCGCCTCCACCAGCGCATTCTGAATCAGAACGAGTTGATTCTCCGTGCGGGACGGTTCATGATAGACGACTGGGCGGCTATTCTCGAGTGGATCGGAAATATTTCCGTTAGCGGAAGTGGTTCCGTAGACGGAGCGGGTGAGACCGAAATCGTTTTCGTAAACGGATTGCCAATCCGTGCTCGGATCTGTTCCGTTCACGGAAGTCAGTTTGAATCGGCATACAGATAATTTCGAAAGCGGAAGATTTTACGGAATTGTTAAATGAAAAAGTATCTAACCTCTTTTTTGTACTTTTTCTGTTTTTTTGTCTCTTTTTACATAAATAAAAAATGAAACTTTTGAACCGTTACGTACAATACGATTTGTTGTTAGCATCATTTGGGGGTTATCTGATATGAACTCAACCAGTATATTTTTTTGTGCAGTGGTAACATTTGGTGTACGTTTCTTCACATCACTCCCCTTCGTTATTTTGATTTTTCCTTCCTCCAAAGCCATATTTCCATTAAAAAATTGAAGTAGAGAAACC
>JAPYZM010003208.1:0-11739 GCA_030522845.1 Psyttalia concolor
AAAAAAAAAAACAGTTCCATTAGAGGGTCTTATGTCAGACTCATATATTCACCCCAGGAGACGAGTCTTTCTCGTGGATATTTACTGGGCTTTTTCCACCCGTCGTGTTACTGTTTAATATTCAGTCCTCGATGGGTCGAATAATGAGAGCTTGCCAAAGTGCCCAGTGTGATATTTATGAGCCGTATTTAAAGCCCAATATCTCCACGACAAGGCGAAATTCTACCGCTGGAATTATGATTTGTGGATAATGAGGACAGCTGGATTTCGAGGGCATTCCTTATGTTCAGATTTTTAAAAATCACATGAAGAAGTATTGCATCACTCACAAGTGAAATTTCATTATCAAATGCCTAAAGTATTTGAGTCTTCAATTTTAATGATGAAAAAATTCAGTCTTTGAGGGTGCAATAAATTCGTATTCTCACTGGTATAAAGGGCTCGCGCCATCACAAAGATTGGTTAGACACCCAATTAGGAGATTCCCTTTGAGTATACGAATTTCTACTGTTCCATTTTGGCTTGTTATCCCCATACACCGGGAATAATTCTCCTCTCCTTTTGCCAGGTCCATCCATTGAATTCACCAGCTAAAAACGTAGACAGTATTATCCTCGGTAAAGCAGCCACATACGTTGGCACAACGACAAACTCATCGTCTGGTAATTCCGGTGGTAACGGCAGTGTTAATCTCTCATCACCAGAGAGTGCATACAGCACTGGTTACTCAACAGACGGCACATCGCCAGGTGCAAGTTTCCCACCTGAGTATTACATTAATATAAGAACTGGTAAGCATTATTTTCAAAGTAACAAGGGAACAAGAAGTGCCAAGTGCAGTGTGGCCAACGGTCCGGGAAATGAGAAGCAGGAGGAACCAACTGAGAACAGGGTGAACGGAAACGTTACCATGACGAGAGAAAATAAACTGGCTGGTGAGATTCGCACCAGCACACCATTTAAGGTATAGAAAATATATATATATATATGTATATTGTGGGCTGGGTGTTATTGCCGGAAGAGCAGATGAAAAATAATTACTGTAATAATATTTCCAGTGAATCCTCGCGAACTTCTCCATTTGGACAAGTCTCAAATTTTTTTTTCCCCCTCTTGATAATTATAATAATATTCTCGCGATAATATTATAATTAATATGATTTAAATTGAATATAGTAAATTTTGCAGACGAATATTTCCAGTCTATTAGGGATTCCAAGGCAATCTCACCCATCTCCGATTAAAAACGAAACGCAGGATGAGAGAATATCCCTTTATTTTAACAAAAGAGGAGGGCAAGCCGTTGGATATTGGACAAATGTTGCCAATTAGAACAGTATAATTGAATGAACCCATCTGAGAAACACAGTCGTATTGAAAAAAAAAAACATCAGTCAGTCGAGTGGAGAATAATAATAACTCACTAATGAATAGCCGTGGAATAATCGAGAGCGAGTAGCTTTTCCTCTGTTAATTGTGATTTTTTCTGGAAGTCAGTCTGTTGGAATAATTTTTTTAGAGTCCTCACGCGTGGTTAATTGGAGTAAAAATGGTGACATTCAATGATTTTTTTTTCCTTCACAAGTGTTGAAAATTATTGAATGATGATTTTCTTTTGAGAGAGTTCATGACCCCAAGATTAACTATTTCAACACTCTGTGTCACTCTGGAGTTCAAAAAACTCAACGATGCAGTTCTTAGAGATACCGTTGGTCGGCTTCTGGCATCAAAGCTTTTCGTGTCAGTCCCTCCCTTTATTTTTCTTTTAACCTCTAGCGCTATCTCTCTTCGAGTCTTCTCGCGACGCTCTTTCGTTTATACATTTTTGAGTGTAGAAAAAGAGGAAGGAAAATGTCTAGTTTGAAAACTGCTGAGGAACGGCTTTTCGTTACTGTCCACCATCGTTTCCTCCTCTCTCCTGTTATTTTCCGTTTTTTTTTGTCAGTCCCATTAACCGATGTTTGAAGCTCTTCGAGTTACTAACAATCCTTCAAAATTCATTAAAAAATTGAATTTCACTCGGGCAAATTGACACGAACCGAATGTCACTTCGTATGACAATTTTTTTCTCTTTTACACTCATGGAATTCTCACTGTGCAATGAATGCCGACGGCTGGCAGGATTCATTTAATATGTAAATCAAATTGCTCGACTTGTTGGGGAACGTCAAAAATGGTAAAAAAGAGAGTGGGCTGCTGAGTCCAGAAAATTTGCTAATTCAGGGTATATTCTCCCCAAATTATTCCACCCGGATACTGTTGACAAAGGTTTTCATTAAATTTTTTCCCCGGAAATATAAAAAATTAAATTGTCAGCGCGAGCTCAAACGAGGGATGAATAGTAATGGACCTGAGATCGATGAATTTATGATTCTCCTGGCTAACTATTAAGTCCACAATTGTGGCAATTGAATTTCCAAAAAAAAAAAAAAAAAAAAAAAAATAATAAGAAATAAAAAAATCGCATTAACAAGAAAAATTGAATCAGCATCCGATTGACCCTAACTATACAACCTTTTCACGAACATTTCAGGGGACAGAGGTAGCAATCAGCCAACCCCACAAGCCCCAGCAGTGTCAGCAGAGTTGCCAGACCCTAAATCGTAATACATCTCATGTACACAGAAGAACTGAGTCGTATTCAGCAGCAGACACAACGATACGAAATAGTTTGCCAATTCCTTCGTCTATACCACCACCACTTGTTTCATCACCTACCATCCAATCGCCAAGACAGCGTTCACGAATACGTACAAATCCATGGCTATCGGCCAACTCATCGAGCTCCAGTACGGGTTGTGGCAATAGCGGTGGTTACAAATCTCGTTTGACACTGAATGAAACTAGTAGCAGTTCAGGACTCAAACTCAACGACTCATCCGGCAGTGCTAGTGATGTCAATGTGAATAATCATCACACCAATCAGGGAAGAAGGGAGTGTAGACAGGAGAGTCTGAGTGCTGGTCGTAGCCCGTAAGTTTTGTCAAGTGTAAATTCAATAAAAACATCTCCAACTCCTCCCATTGATTGCCAAACTTTTGGTTTAATTAGTGTTAATTTCGCGAGATCACTCGATTCAATTTCATCCGTTGAAATTCCGTATATTCGCACCAATTGAATTTTCTTCGCATTTTTTTTCTCTCTCTCTCATCCCCCGCCCCTTTCGTTGATTTTTTTTTCTCCCTTTATTTTTCAACGTCCAAAAGTTTTAATCACGAGACCGAGCTACGGTGCGTCTGCGGAGTTTCCAGTGTTCGTGAATTTTTATCCCCTCCCTCCCCTGAGTGGACTCCATCGTTTCTCCTCTCTCGTTATTTTGGGGAAATTCTTTTTACGAGTGAAAGGGAAAAAGAATGAGGGAAGTTATGATGAGACGCTCGCCGTGGTTTATAGGAAAGGAAACTTTGAGAAAACGTTATGGTGATAATACAAAGGGCTTTATTAGTGGGGAAAAGACGGGGAATGGAGTTTGACTTTTACTTGCTGTGCGAGAAAGAATAATGAGATCAAATTGTCTTTTGATTAATTCTGAATTATTGTATCGTATGAGAGAGGATTAATTGTCAGAGCGGATTAACTGTATTTTTTTCTCCGAAATTACGACATTAAATTAACCTGGAATTAACTTTAGTTTTTTCAACAAGTTTCCAATTTTTTTATCGAACTCTACAGCCCGTACAAAATAAAATCCAGTGAAACAAGTAAACTTTATAAACACATCAGTCAAGAGATGTTCTCCCCACAAAGTTTGACCTCCTTCTATACCGCCAACGAAATAAACAAACAACCTTCATAAAAACCACAAATAAGTCCCCTCCTCCCCGGCCCCCGCTCAAAAAAAAAAACTTTCCACTCTCCTGATCAATAAAAGAAATTCTCTCCCGCAGAATAAATCAAAACTGGCGAATCTCCCCGGGAATGGATCGCGCGAAGCTCCCCCCGTGTCTCTCTCGCCGCAGTAGTTCAAGCTCGTCGGCATCCTCGATAACCCAGAGCATACGATCCTCGGAGGACGACATAACTCTCAACGAGATGATGGGAAAATTCGACGAGTCCTATATTTACGAAAAGGAAACGGACATTCTCTCGGATAGTGATCCAACGGACTGCGAGGACTACGTCAATCACTCGCCGTCTGACGTCGATACAGGCCAAGACGGAGGCGACGAGAACGATCCCTTCGAGAACTCCGACTTCGATTACATAGACAATGGTAGTTTCCTGGATCTGGACAGCCTAGACGGCAATTTTCCCAACACCGGTCACTGCACATACTTCACTTTCACCAGTGAGCTCACACGACGAAGCACTCGCCTCCGCGATTCCTTCCTGAAGCGTCGATCCCGGGAGGAGATGGCACATCGCTCGAGCCTGCGAAGTACCTCAAAACGTCAGAGCCTTCGTCACAAGAAACCCGATGATAAACCCCTGGAGAAGCGCAAGAAACGCCAGTCCCAGCGACGAAAGCCAATCTTCGACAAATGCGATGACGCTGCAGCTAACTTGAATCGTGTCTTGGTAGAGCGAATGCTGTTGAAGAATTCGGGCTTCAATCAGGGAAGTAGAAGTGTAGGTGGTACACCAATCTGTTTGCGCCGTCGAAAGCATCACGATGTCAACGAGAATCTCTCCCCAATTCGTCATAATGATCCACGAAATTTTATCACACCTTCCTTAATCGAGAGTGAAGTAGTCAAGAGAAGATCCAATTCCATCAGTTACGTCAACGGTAATATTGTGAGACAGAGAGTCTCCGGTAATGCTTACATGACAACTTTTGCGTCTGAGCTAGCGCTAATTGAGGCGGACAAAGAGGCGGATAGAAAGTACAGAGAGTTGATTATGGAGGCTGAGAATATTCTCGTTAACATGAAGAATGCATCATCACCAGTGATTCCATCGCCCTCACGACGAGTTCATAATGGGCTAGCTAATAAAAGAGTAGAGTTGATAAAAAATACCGAATTAAATATTGAACTGGCTCTATTAAAGAGCAGAAACTCCCAGCCAGAGCTGCAGAGTGGAAATATCAAGGACATTGAGCATACCAGTCCAAAGAGACAATTCAATCAGATGGCATCACCAGTCCATCGATTTGTGGAAAGAAATTCCTACAGACAGGAAATGGTCAAGTGCCCGGATTCACCGGTTCTTGGGAGAAGAACACCCCAGGTTTCGCCCAGCAGGGGCTTCGTAGCGAGCCGAATGACGATTATGGAGGAGGGTAGAGAGAGGGCTAGGAGCCGAGTGATGGAGGTCAATGGGATCAGATCGTTCAGTCAGGATGGACGGGTGGAGAACTTTCCGAAGGATCCGCTTTTCTCGGTTGCACCGAAAAACGGGTTTGGAAAGAAGAAGGAGATGAGGCAGAAGGACGAGGGAATTACCAGTAGCTCATCGGATTCAGAGGACAGGGGGGAGGCCAGGAGGCGGGCTCCGTTGTTGACATTCAGGTAGACAGAAAAATATTACATATTTTGGATTTTTTTTTTTTCCAATAATTTTTGGTAGAGAATCTGACGGCACTAGACTATACGTTTATATATTGGACTGTAATTTTTTTAGTGGAGAACATTCCCCTAGCGCTAACTTCATATATGTTATACACTTCGGTATTTGAGGTATGCCCGAAGATTAATGAACGTTTCATCGATTTTTCATAGGTCTGTCGATATGGGGCCTGTTAAAGAGAGCACGTACTACTGTCCCCAGAGTGAGCCAGTCAAGAGGAAAGTTTACGCTGGTAGTACTACCTATGGACGAATACAAAAGACTCTAGGGGAAAGACATGTGGTATTGAGAAATTCCGATGGGGATACAGCCACTGATGATACAGGTACCTCCATCAATTCACATTATTTCAGTAGTGAATTGAAGGAGAATGAATTAATCAATTTTTGCCGTATTTACTCAACCCGAAAAATATTCTTGCAACATTTCCTTCTCATGCTTATTTATTATTATTTTTTTTAATAACAACAGATGACTCGAGACGATCACTCCGTGAAAAAGTTGCCCAACTGCGTCAGGAGAGATTGACAGCGGAAGCTAATCTAAATGCTCAAGACACTCAAATGTTTCAGCATCATTTGACCCAATTACGTAGGCAAATGCTGATGCACACGATTGAGGGACTTAAACGTAGCCTCGAGGATCAGTCAGCGACACTCAAGCAGACCTGCCTCCACGAGACAATTCTCCACGACGAGTTGCCTTGAATTTACCGAATGACAAACAATAAATAATCCAGAGTATTTTTTGCTCCCGATTTTTCACAACTCTTTGTATCGTCGAATTAATGAAAACTAATTAATTACGATACAGGGGACAAACTAAGGTGGTAAGATTGATTTTTTTTTTTTGTCAACTAATACCTCTGCAGGGGGACAAATATATTTTTCTGCCTCTACATACTGAAGATCGACAGAAGATGGGGGAAAATTAGAGACGAAAGATATTTTGAGGACAATTTTCCTGGCGATTTGTTCGTTTTATAAAATAAAATTTCGTATGGAAAAATAATTGGCTAATGTGAGCCTGGATTGATGAACAAGGACGAACTTTTCAGAGTGTAGGAATAATGAAAATTAGAATTTTCTACCATTGTAGAGTAATTTTGGTTGATTTAGTTGGAAATTAAACGTAATAGAGAGATGAATCTTCCAGACTCTCCTCATGTCGACACTCCACTCATCATCTCTTTATTCTGTTCAATTACACAATCAAAATAGAGTTGCGAGTAGTTGCTTGATAGTGGAAATAAAAAGGAACTTGCATGAATTTTCTCAAACATCCAAATTTCGATGTAAAACATTCTTTTAAAAGCCAAACTGATCGATTAAATATCAAGGCTTTATCTAGCAATATTTTCCACTGTTTGGCAATTAATATGCTTTTAAAAAAAATTAATGTTCGCGTAAACAACAAAAATTGAGCTTCATGCAAGTTCTTTATTCGGCAGTGAAGTGAAAAAATCAGCGGATCTAATGTTAAATATCTTGACATTGAGGGGAAAAGAAATTTGTTTGTATTAATTTAATATTTGCTATTGCCAGAGAGAAAAAAAATTGGCATTCCCCCCCCCCCCCCCCCAAATTCAAGAATATTCATCTGATCTTGCCTCTTCACTACCGAATTAATTCAAAATCATCACGATAGATAATAAAAATCGCTAGAACTTATACTTAAGGGCCTATTCTTGGGTGTCCACTCCCACTAGCTAGAATTAATTTTAAAAAATCAATCCTATACGAATAAACTAAATATCAAAATCATGAATTTCACGATAGAAGAAAAAGATTCTAGAGAAAAAAGTGCTATGAGTAGAGGAATGCATATTCGTAATGCATAGAATTTAATTTAAAGAACGAGAAAAATTGTAATCGATAATAATATCGCCGTGAAAAAGAAAAACACAACCCATTGAATACGGCCCAGAGTTCCACTTCTGTCAGTGTAACAGGAGAAATTATTTGAAATGATATGACAACGGTGTTATCAATGTTGCCTGTATTTTCATAGTCTGCGACCGAGTGCTGTTTATTTTTTTCGCGGCTAGAATACCATTGGAAGGTAGAAATACTCCCCTAGACGTTGAAATATCAATTGTTTTTCCAACATTATATTATTAAAGTGCACGTTACTGTCGCGTTGCCAATTGTTCCTATCATAAACACTGCTCGATAGTTATTCTTTGGTTTTGTCATTCATTGAAATGATTGATTGAGGGTCTTCACCTTTAGCCATTTTATAAGGAAGCATCAACCGTATACCAAAGATAATAATGTAGCGATAGTGAAAAAAAAAAATTAGTTACTGAGAGAGATACGAGAATTAACTTCAATTATTGGTAGAGAAAGGGTAGAAAATCCTAGCGCATGGGAAATTTCGTTGTTTAAATTTACCAGTTTTTTTTTTAATTCACAGGAGAAGTCAGTGGTGAAGTGATGATTTCTTCTGTTTGCAATGGCAATTATTTCACTTTGTGATATTGAAAAAATACAAAATATCAGTTATTCCCCAAAAACTGTTACTCAATATTTTTCCTTTCTCACGATTAATTAATTATTGTCATTATTTCATTCTGAATTGAATTTCAAGCGAAGAATCTTTGTAATTCTTATTTCGTACTGTTGTTTCAACACTTCACGACTGAATAATCATTTTTTTTCTGCCCTCTTTGAGGGGGAATATCTCGAGAGGGCGAAAAAAAATGTTCAGCCTCCGGCATTTCTAATGTATTCTTTCATCAATTATTTGAGAATAGACTGAATAGTATTACGACTGGAAAAGTAAACGATAGAAGTCCTGATCTTTGTGATTTATAATTTTTTTCAATTAATCATTATTAAAAAAATTCAACATTGCGCACACTTTGGATATTCAACATTAGATTATAGTAACTAGCCACTAGTTGAAAAATTTAGTGAAAAATATAGTGTTAGATGGAACATTTAACGAGTAATAGACTCACGAAAAGTCTTCTAGTTGTTCATTTTCATCGTAGGCTACCTTCACTCAATATTTTCTTAAGACCTTGTGATTGTCAGTTAATTATAAGTAAGTGAATTTAAAACAAAAATGCAAGAAAAGCTTTATCTATTTAATTAAATGATTAGACTTTATTGAAATTCAGAATACTCGAGCAATGTAAATAATTCATTTGATAATTTCATAATTAGCTATTACAATTAATTTGTATTTTTGTTTTAAAAAAAAGTGACGGTGGTTTGTTGATTTGTTAATTCACTCGAATACATTCCAGAAAAATGAAGGAAAGCTCGATTAAAATATAGTTGACAAAATCATAAAAGCACAGGCAAATAAAAAAAAAATTAATTTAACTGAGAGTTCAATGGCTTCCGTATGATTTAAAAATTAAACAAAATGTTCCCCTGCTCGGATTTGTCTCTAGTCATCCGATGGACTGTGCAGGGTAGATAAAATAATAATTAAAATGGTTATTGAGACTCAATGGCAGAGATAATTTCGATTATTGTTGATAACAGTGTCTTCATTGTCTCTGTAAACTCGTGCCATTTACCCAATTAAAGAAAAAAAATGTTTCTTTTGTATATGATTAATTATGAATAAATTATATTATGTCGTTGTTAACAAAAAGCGAGGCTTAATGAGTGAATTGAGGGCATTTATTTTTCCATATCAACTCCCACCCCATTAACAAATTATTCCAACCACTTCCATTACTCGAGTCCTTTCTAAATTAAATTGATCTCTTCGTAACAAAATAAGTCACATCTGAATCGACGAATGTTGGATTAAATTCATAACCAATTCCTTCATTTAATCCTCTCAAAGTTGTGTTCAATTTCATAGATCCCCACAGGCTGTTGGATTTTATCACAATAATCAGCCCACTCTCCCTCACTCAAGTCTACATCCCTGAACTGTTTTCCACCTTCGACGGCCTTAGCAATCCATCCCTCCCTGGCTGAAAAATCCGAGGGCTCAATTCCCCGACAGTCGAGAATGACAATTCTCTTGAATTTCCCAAGGTCATCAATCCCATACGACTTCACTGAATCCCCCAGGATTGTCACGGTATTCACACGAGAGCACAATTTGCATTTGCAGGAGAAGTGGAAAATGTCTCGTCCATGCTCAGCGGGGATTTCATCGCTGAGGGAGATGTAGTTCCACTTTTCGGATTTTTCCCCACAATTTGAGCATGTAAATTTCAGACACCAGCGAAAATCTGGCCCAGATGGTTGTAATTCCTCGATATTTTCGAGATTCGCTCTAATGTTCAACGCAATTTTCACCATTTTTTTTAGACGAGTAAACAATGCCTGAAGGTTATGTTGATAATTTTTCCGCAGCGATTCCTATTTTCGCGAGTTACGGACGATTTACGCGTATTTTTTTTTCCTTTAGAGTTTATAAAATCACTGGTAAATAATAATAATAATTTATTTGATTAATTACTGCTTAACAAAAAGGAGGTGACGATCCTTTTGTTATGATTGTCGCTGTGAGGGGTTTTGTTTTGAAGTGAGCACTTCTTTTTGAGGTTAGGGCGACAGATCGCAGGCGCCGGTGTGAGGAACGTTCAAATATAAACCTAAAGAAGTTGGAATTGGAAATTTACGAAATATCTGACGACTTGGAGCCTCCAGAAACGATAGAAAAATTTTTCTAGCTCCCTAGAGCTCGCAGTGCAAAAATTAAATTCATTATTCCGGAGGGCATTCTAGTTTTTTTTACAATTTCTCGAAAACTAAACCTCTCGAAATATTTTTTCCAGGCCCACATACCCCGCAGAGCGAAAATAAATTAATTATGGGGATAATGAGAGCTTCGAGCGGAATTAAATCCTAAAAACTAGTTCAAGTACGCATTTTTAATCCAACAAGACTAGCTCCTGTATTTTTCCGTCGAAAGAATTAAATAATTCTTCACCCTAATCGCCTCGCGACAAATTTTTAATAAAGCAGTCGATAAAGAAAATAGAATCACTCACCGGCGTTGTGTGAAAACAACTGCTACCGTTTTCACCTCTGGCTGAAGACAACGTTATCCATTAATCCATTTGTGCACAGTAATACCACTTCACAATCACACTAAATACACTAAACACAGATGAAGACTCACACAGATAACACAACACAACACTGAAATATATTGCCGAGATGAATGGCTGAGAGAGTAAAAAAAAATTTCATTTTATTTCATTTATTCCCTTCAATATTATTCCCACTACACTAGACACTTCGAAGCCGGCCGTGAGTGAACTTGTAAACAAAGACGCTGAGGCTGACGAATATTGGAATACTTCGCTCGACACTTGGGGCGATCGATACTACACATCCTTGGCTTGTGTTTACAAATAAAGCCGAGGCTTGGGCCCCCCAAGTATGGCTTTCCGAGAAAAAATACCTCATTCCCTTGCTGCTATTCAGTCGCACATATTCACTTCACTAAATTGTCTCTCTCTATCGGCTACCCAATTTATTCACAGACAAAGGATTTGGTGTCGATCTGTGGATCCTCGGCGTCCATTGTTCGGGAAAAAAATTTTCCGCCGATGTCGCTAACGACTTTCACGCAATTGAAGGTATATCCGCAAAAATTATTCGGCAAATTTTGGATAACTTGCGGCCTCCAGTCCGTTATTACTTCACTGCACTTCACAAAACAATTTTTTATGCCTCCACTAGATAATTTTTTGGCAAACAAAGACTGCCGGCTCGATGTATGAGTCCCGAGAGCCCCTTTTTCCGGAGAAATTCACTTAATCTTCTGGATATCACTGATAAACTTCACTAAAGTCCCGACTTACAACCGAAAACTACTCGACAAACTTCGAACAAGTCCTTAAAATCGGTTTTGCATGCATTAACGACTATGTTTTCACTGCAATCCCGCAAATTTCTCTCCGTACGCTCTCGGAATCGACAAATTACTCGGAACGACGCGCAAGGACAACCTTTAGTGCGCACTCTCGACGATGAACTGAGGAGTACGAGCGTCTCCCCCGAGACTCTACCCCAATCCGACATGGCGGCCGCTTGGGTAAGTCGCGCATGCGTACACAGCCATTTTTGATGACGCATGCGCAGAACCGATTCTGTCGATGCGCACGCGAGGCTCGTTGCTGTCGTGGTATTTCCGAATTCAATTTGAAATATGAGGTCGAGGCTGCCCCGGCTGGCGAATTGAGGCCGCAATTTTTTTCTGCAGGTAAAATATAATAAATAAAATATTGTCCTGTTTAAAACC
>JAPYZM010003209.1:0-11737 GCA_030522845.1 Psyttalia concolor
ACTTTCCGTGGTGAGAACATGATTTTTCTCCCCGGCGTAGGAGTAAAGTCACAATTCCCTCCCGCGCAGCGGGAGGGAAGTGTGGACTTTGCTCCCGCCGGGGAGAAAACCATTTTTTTTCACTTGTTACGAAATATACTATTTTGTCACGACGTCTGTGGGCCGTGAAGCTTTACGGATTGAGTGACAAAAAAGTATTAAACAGGTGTGCTGTAATTATGGACGATTTCTAATAAATACCTTTAAATTATTGAATGATTATCGCTGCATCGCCCTCACTTGCTCTGTAACATCCTCTAGCTTTGCGGAACTCCTGTCGACTGCATTCAACTGATACTCCAAATGGGATGTTATGAGCATGAGTTTATTGAGATTATTTTCAGCATTTTCTAGGCCATGCTCCTGCTGGGCGAAATTCTTTGCCGCGTGCATTAGGATCTGATAATTTATTTATCCAGTTAGAGACAAGTAAAGGAATTAATTGTTATTTGTAAATAAAACTGATGACAGGTCACCTCAGAACTCTTGGATCCACGTTGAATCTGTCTGGCTAGCGATGCGATATTGTTCACATTCACCTGTACTTTGTCAGCTAACCGAATCTTTGATTCCACGAATAAACTTCGAGCACTGGTACTCGATGCTGAGGCCATTGTTTGGGGATTGAGGGTGATGACAACAATTTTTTCTGAAATTCTTCACTAAATGCCGGATAATGTTTGCATGTGTGATAATTCGGGATAAGAGATAACAAAGACAATTGTTCGATCACAAAAACAATGTACTTTTCAACATAAACAAAAAAAAGAAGAATAAACTCGAATTGAGGATTGGCTTTTTTTTCTGCCTATGACGAAAAATTAGGATGCCAGGATATTGAATCACTGTCTACTCCGACAGAATCAGCTGTTGAGAACAGCAATCTAAACTGCGATTGCGCGGGGGGGGGGTGGCTTAGCGGCGGGATTTTTTGAATTTGTAATATATTTGCTATATATTGTGTTATTCAAATATTTTTCTGATATATTGTCATTTGCTTTGCGAATGATATACAATATGAGTGTAAAATGAATTGTTATTTCATAGAACGCTTTAAAAAAAACATTTAGCCCTCAATTGTCGTTGCTTTCTTTTGAAATTAACCACATGTTAAACTAGAAAAAATTATCTCAAGTTGTATTCAGTCAAAGGAATTTTTCAAGAAAATTGAATATGAAATATTCGTTGAATTTATCTTTCTAAATAACATTGAATTGCAAGAAAATTCGCATCAGGAATGTATATCCGCCGCTGATTTGAAGCGCCTCTAGTGTCGAATTGTTATCTTACTGGTTGAAATCTTCAATCCCATCATCAGCATGAAAAAAACTGGCTTTTCCATTTCTTTAGACATACTTAAACCGAGATAATGGTATAATGAATAATTGCAAAACGTGACGAATTACATGTTTCATGTGTACTGTGTATTAGCGATTGTATATTGCCAATATTTAGTGCTTGTGAGAGAACTGTTGAGGTTAGAGTAGGTTAAACTCTATTCCGCTATTGAATTGAATAGAAAAAAAGTGAAATGTATCATATGAGTTGTGTGTTCACTTCCATCAAGTTGCCTAATAAGAAATGACATACTATTGGATTGATAAAGATTGAAGACTCGTGGTGGAGTCTTGTGATTCCACAATAATAATTGGTGGAGATTGGTGATAACATCGGCCTGGCACTCGAGTGTTCATTTTTTTTTTATCCTGGGAGTAGTGGGCCAGTGTACATAATTCATGTGGAGTTCTTGATCATAGTTTGCGGATCATTATCAATATTTAATCGTAAAGTTATGAATATTTGAGCTCCATTGCCGACAAAGAGGGAGGAATATATAAATGTCGACTGACTGCTCTGAGGTTCTCTCTGGAGTGTTGAACTGTAAGTCGTATTTAAATCCACTCTTCTTAATTCAATTAATTTCTTTGTTTTCATAAGATATGACACAAAATATATATGCGGTCTGCACTTATTCAATTGTGCTTTTGATAATAGTCGATCACTTCCATCGACCAGAAGTCATTTCTAAAGCCCCTCGACTCGTTCTGTAATTGAATTTTTTTTTGTGATTTTGACAATTTTTCAGAGATCTGAGGGACTCGTGAGAGTTTAATTAAGACACAATGAAGTTCGCTGAACACTTGTCAGCTCACATCACGCCAGAATGGCGAAAACAGTACATAAGCTACGAGGTAAATAAAAATAACTCTCATCGCATTCAATTACCAGAAATGTAAGCATATTTATCCCATTCGTTCTATTATTTTTCATAAGGAGATGAAGGCAATGCTCTATACAGCTGTGGAGGAGGCACCCTCTGCAGAGAGTGTCGAGCCAGAAATGATCTCAAGACACTTTGCATCATTCGATGAAGTCTTCTTTACGTTCTGCGATCGTGAGCTCAAAAAGATTAATACATTTTATTCCGGTGAGTGTTGAATTACGTTCACTGCCAGCTGATGAATCATTGTAATTTTTGGATCTCGTTTTCTCAACAGAAAAACTTGCCGAGGCAACGAGAAAATATGCAGCCCTTCAGACTGAATTGAAGACAGCCCTGGATCTCCAGGAAGGCAGTGGGAGGCACAAAGGGACAGCTAAACCACATCTTTCAGCGAGAAAAATACGGGAATTGAAGCTCGGTTTTTCCGAGTACTACCTCTCTCTGATTTTACTCCAGAATTATCAGAATTTGAACTACACTGGCTTTCGAAAAATTCTAAAAAAACACGATAAGGTATTTAGTCATTAGAGAAGATGATCCTGATCCCTGCAACCAATCGAAGCCTTTCCTCTCCCTCAGTCCTCCAACGAAAAGAAGCTTCTAGCAGCGTAAAAATAATTCTGTTACTTGGCTCTCAATGACAGATTTTTCAAGTAATTTTTGTTAATTTTATGACAATTTTTGGATTTATTGTATAGCTATTAACAGTTGACACTGGCTCGAAATGGCGAATGGAATGTGTGGAAACGTCGCACTTCTGCACTTCAAAGGATATTGATAGACTGATTCAGGAGACAGAAGCAACGGTCACCAATGAATTGGAGAGTGGAGACAGACAAAGAGCTATGAAGAGACTTCGTGTGCCACCGCTCGGGGAACATCAGAGCCCTTGGACTACATTCAAAGTGGGACTATTCTCCGGCAGTTTTATCGTTCTATTCGTTGCTGTTGTGCTTTCTGGTAAATAATATTTATATTTTCCCCTTGTTTGCCTAGCACAAAGCTCCATAATTACAGGGCTTGAACGATTATCGTTATGCATACTCTTCGTTATGATATTTTTGTAGATGGCATCAGTCATTGTCTCATTATGTTTATTCTTTGTACATTTTTAAAGCAATTTTCCACGAAAATGGGGACAATCTCAAAGTGGCATTTCGACTTTATCGTGGACCTCTCCTGCTCGTCGAATTTTTATTTCTCATCGGGGTCAACGTTTATGGCTGGAGATCATCTGGAGTTAATCATGTATTGATATTTGAATTGGATCCACGCAATCATTTGTCGGAGCAGCATCTCATGGAGCTCGCAGCTGTCCTTGGAGTTGTTTGGACATTGAGTTTACTCAGTTTTCTGTACAGCGCGAGCCTCGGTGTGCCACCTTATGTCAACCCACTCGTGCTTGTGTGCATTATGCTGGCATTTCTCTTTAATCCGTTTAAGATATTCAGACACGAGGCGAGGTTTTGGTTATTGCGGATTTGTGTGAGTTGAATATTTCTTTCTCACAATAAATCGAGGAATTTGATTTTGGGAAAATTTTCTAATTCATCCACTGGCAGACGTACAAAATTTTCCATTCGTTGAATGGAGAACTGCCAAAAATTGACTTTTATTTTTCCAATGAATTACAAAAAGAAATTCACTGAAAACTGATAACAATTTAACTGGAATTTTGATTCCATAATAATTATTTTCTTTTTTATTCCAGTGGAGAATGATAATAGCGCCATTTGCCTACGTAAACTTTGCGGATTTTTGGCTGGCAGATCAGCTGAACAGTCTCGTCACTCCCCTAATGGATTTTCACTTTTTGATATGTTTCTACTTGACAAATGGAGACTGGCTGGATGCCGGGGAGACAAGCCAATGTGGATCTGGCTCATTGATAGTAAGACCAATAGTCAATTGTATACCCGCATGGATAAGATTTGCACAGTGTGTCAGACGTTATCGCGATTCCAAAGAGGCATTTCCACATCTCGTCAATGCGGGAAAATACGCGACAACATTTCTTGTTGTTATTACAGCGACCTTGAGATTTTATCATAACGGTGAGTACATTAGTTTCCTTCATATCCCTCCATTCGGTAATAGCGAAGAAGCCATCAAATATCTTTACAATTTCATGGCTTCATACGACAATTTACAACATAAAAATAATCATTAATGGTCTTAACAAATGGAATTTACGCAATTTCCGTACAAAGTTCAAAATTCCTAGAAGGCCCCTTTTTACCCACCGAATATGATAGTTGATAATATGTGTTTGACGATAATTGATTAATTAGCTATTAAATTTTATAGATGAGTATGAAAAAAACCACTGGGAGAGCCCCTGGCTATGGCTGTGGGTCGTGAGTTGTTTGATAAACTCGATATACTCGTACACTTGGGATATAAAAATGGATTGGGGTTTATTGGACAGCAATGCAGGTGAAAATAAATTTCTGCGCGAAGAAGTTGTCTATTCATCCGCCGTAAGTGGTTTCATGTTTATTAGTAGTTAATAAGTACCACAAGTTGTTTACGATTTTTTTTGTCCAGGGATTTTATTACTTCGCCATTATCGAGGATTTCTTACTGAGATTCATTTGGATAGCCAGTTTTGTTCTTGTGGATTATGGATATGTCAGTGGAGACTTGATGACCTCAATTGTGGCGCCATTAGAAGTCTTCAGGTGAATTCAGGATCATTCATCTCGTCGTTAAGGCTCGATTTCTTTAATGAATATCAGTTTTGAATGCTTAAAATTTTTTTCAGCAAATATTTCATTTGATTCTTTAAAGAAATAGAAACTGTTGAATTGACTTCAAATTTGTAGTTCTTGGATAATTATTTGTACTAATTTTTTTTTTTATTTTAGGCGATTCGTTTGGAATTTCTTTCGACTTGAGAACGAGCATTTGAATAACTGCGGTAAATTTAGGGCTGTGAGGGATATATCAATTGCCCCAATTGAAAGCTCAGATCAAACACAAATATTGAGAATGATGGATGACGATAATGGAGTTGTCAATAGAGGTAAGCGCAAACCTGGTGGAAAGAAGGCATCGAATGCTAAGGAGGACAGACGAGCTCTTCTCAAAGAGGAGACAATCGATATGGACGTGTCCAATGCCAGCTGAGACACACTCATTTTTAGGATGAAATTGTATACCTCGAGGGGGTAGTATTTACTTTATTATAATTTAATAGTGCTCAGTGGATCTTATAGAGGGTAATTGTGAGGAGAAATTCAACTAGGAAAATGTACAGAATTAAAACAATGCACATGTCTTCGGAATCATTGAAAAAATGAGTTTGTTTTTGAGGTATTCATTTTTTAATTGGATTATTAGGTAATCCGTAAGGGAGTTGACAGGAAGGGAAATTATGACATTGAAAAATCCTTTCTAATATCTTGTGAATCATTGAGAAATTAAATTTGTAAATAACTATTAACGATCATTTCCATTTTTTAAATTACTTTTTGCTATTAAAATTCTTGTAATGTCGAGAAAAAACGATTTAAAACGAGTATAGTAAACGTGAGTTGGAAATTTTATTGTTCATGGAATATAATGGCAACTTCATTTTCTCATTCAAACTCATCCGATTTATCTTATGAGGTAATTCTGTGGAGATGTTACACTAAACGGAATTATAAAATTCAAAGAATGCATTGTTTATTAAATCAAATGGTAATTTGATTTTCTCGTTAATTTTTCGGAATTGTTCAACCTTATTGAATAATACGTAACTGGAGGAATTAAAGGTACGGGTGCTGAACGTTTGTTAATGCATCCTGTACTGCCATTTTAATATTATATTTGTTGTTAGAATCATGCTGACGATATATCTCTTACGCAATTATCAGTATTTTACACTCAAACGTTCCTTAGAAAAATAATTGGTACTTACTGTAGATTTTTTTTTAGAGGTTTATTAAGTTGGATAAAAGTGCAGTTGTTACTTTAAGGCCCTTGTACTCGCCCAAAAAGCTCAATCCAGTCTTAAATGATTGTATTTCACGTGCATTATTATTTTGTACACTAGTTAATGCGAGTTTATTTTCATCGTGTAATTTTCGAATGAAAATTAATTGATCATATTCAATATATTATTTCTAGGGGATCACTACGAGAAACGAATTGAAACAAATGTGATATTTTTGATTCATATGATATATTTTCGCCAAATGGCAGTTCCAAAGGAATTAAGAATTAAAATAATGAATGAATATCGTGATTAATCAGATCTCGATAACGAGATTCACTATAAAACTTAAAACTCCTGCTTCTAGAAGAAAATAACTAATTGATAATGTATAGAATGTAAATAATATTTAGACCAACGGTGAAATCATGGAGAAAAACCAATAATTAAGCGATAATATTGAAATTAATCGATTGTAGAGTGCAACGATTTCCATACCAAGCTATATATTTTTGTAAAAATAATTAGAAAACAAATCAAATAAATAATATACGTGCTGCTGTGATTATATATGCACATGTATAAATTGTTGATGACATAAAGAGCAGAATTATTTCAATATAATTGTAAGAAGTGTTTTCCAAGAGTCGAGTGCCTTCACCTTTTGAGAATAAGCTTTCGTAAGTTGTTAAAAATAGAATGACAAACAGTGTATGAGGCCAATGTTGCATTCTCAGTGTCTCATTTCTCTCTAGTTGTCTGTCACCTGGTGTCTAATGAGCATCATGTATTTCTTGAAGTGTTACGTAACGAAACATAGAGTAAACATAGAGTAATAAACTTTGAACTTAAACTGAGATGATTCTCATACGTCTCACCGACCCTCGATTTTTGTGATCTCGACTAAAAAAAAAACATTGATCATCCCACTACACTAGATAAATAACGACCAAATATGTAAAATAAAATGAATAAACAGATGAATTATGTCAATTGTTTTCATTTAATAAAATGATAATCGTCTAGAGCTAATTTAAAATAATCCTTAAACAATAACAATCACTATATAACATAATGGCGTTTAATTTTACACTGCATTAATTAAAGTAATCGACAGAGGAGAAAGGAAAATTGTTAATAATTATACTTACATAACTACAATGATACTGTACAATAAAATCCAAGAGCTCTAATAAGTGTCGAGCGTCAACCGGATGAAAACATATATTTATAGTATTCGAATAATCATTAACGCACGCCAACAAACTCATCCCTCGGCATTAAGTCCCAAGGACAATTTAAACAATGAGAAATAACAGATACCTTTTTTCATCATTCAATCGTATGAGTATCGTTCATCGATACTCACACAAACTCAATAATACACAAATTCAAACGTTCCATTTCATCCCCAAATCTCATATTCATCTCGAAATAAATCTAAACTCTGGGGTCTAGGAGCTAACAATTATTGCGAGGAATATATAATTCTTAATCAATTAACAACAGACATTATGGTCCCGAGAATTGTGTGAATAAAATCCTTAAAATTAGCGGATGATATTCATCCGAGATATGTAAATGTATTTTATTCCATTAATGTATGTACTTATTACAATCATTCGACTACTTGTCCTCCGAGTTGGAGGATTTTACTTCATACTAATTGCTATTCGCTTGTTAATTGTTCCACGGCCATTTTATGTATCAATCACGCTTCTAATGATTTTTTTTCTTTTAATTCTTGGATTAATAAGTACGATTAACCCGTCCTTTCCCTCGGCTCGAGTTGAAACGTTTCACGAAATTATTGCGATATTTTTCGTGGAGTTTATGCGCAAGAAATTCTCTGCGATTATCTATTCCTCCCGTGGTGGAGAAGAGGGAGGGGGGGGGGGGTGAGTAATCTTAAACATTGATGATCGAGGACACGGGGAATTATCCACGAGGCCAATGAATTTTCTATCGATATACCGGTCCTGCCAAGGTCACCGGTTCATTATACACATTATGTATCTGAAATACTCTTCCGCATTTGAGTTCACATTCCCCGAGCAGATTCTCTCGATTCCATTTGAAAAAATCTGATCGACTGATCAATACTAAATAAAAACATGCAGAGGAGCATCCAATACCTGAGCCGAGGGGAAAAACCAGATTAGTTTTAATAAAAAATATCCATAAGGAATTCAAACTCTCCAGTTCTATAACTCCACTTTATCTACAACTAATTCTAAATTGAAAGATTCTTATTTTGAGCTAATGCACCAGGTGAGACGGAAAGTGAATTCCCTCAGGCAATTGTAAATTAACAATTGTTCAGAATAAAAGAGAACAAATTGTTTCGTTGTAAAATACTGCTTTGTTGTTTCGTTTTGTTGAATTTCATTCATTGAGAATATAATTGACGATATTGCGTGATGATCCAGATTAAAATTTCCCTTTTCAATCCGGAAATTAATTTTTTTTTTTTTTTCGATAATGCACTAAATAATTTTACGTCTGCCACGCTCTCTCCTTAATGTTTTCTGCCATCGTGTGTATGACGAAAGACAAACGGCTCTCAAGCGTAATTCTCCCGTCCTCATAAATAATCGATCGTCGTCCAGCACGTGGCAACGTATGATCGTTAAGATTTTATTGTATTTATTATTTCGTGTGCGGGCCGACGAGCGTTGGCTTGAGAGACGTCGTAATGAGGTAGCCCTACAGGCCGTTGATAAATAAAATTGAGGACAAACCTCGTTAGACTGATAATAATGTTTTTCATTAATCCATTCGACGGAATTCTTCAGAGATGTGTTATGATTATGTCGTCGTCTATGTCGTCTTTCTCGTCGTCAGTTTCCTCGGGCATATTGGCTTCGGCAGCTGCTGCTGCTGCCTTTGGATCCTCCGCGAGGGCCTTCAATCTCTTCTGCTTTCGCCTGTGGAGAATCTCGACGATTATGTAACCCATTGTACCAACTACTAATACTGTTAACATGACGTAGAGCTTCATTTTTGCGCATAAATGTGTACTGTAGGCGTAAGCTATGACGAAACCGGCGCTTTCCCAGAGACGATAGTTGGAGAAGGCAGCCTCCTTGTTGCGCCTGAAGAGAGTTCCATACAGACCTGGAGAAAATATTTCAAATGGTTAAAAATTGCTTGCATGGGAAAAAATACTAGTTTCTAAATTGTCACCAAATATTTGTTGATATTGTCATTTACGTTCTTCTGAGCAACTTGTGATCTTGTAATTGCCAAATTGACAATGATAAATGACCTGCGTCTCTCGAAATTGGAAGTAACCTTTTGGTTATACGCCGTTGAGAAAACTTGAAATTTTAGGCAAAGATCTTTCAGAATCTGTTCACAGGAAGAATTTTCTTGAGATTTACAAAGAAAAGGAAATTTCATAATTTTCTTTTCAAGTGAAAGATAATATTGAGTATGCATTGAATTTCAAATGTAAACGTCTATTTCTACTCGAGTTTTCCTTATTTTCATGAATTTTGCCTGAATAATTCAACAAAAATGTACAGTTTTCACTGATTTCTCCTGACTATATCTCCAGAGACCCGTGAGGAAATATCACTTGTCAAACGTTAACGATGTTCTTGTCTCTGAAGAAACCATAATTTACATCGTGGCATATAGTAAAAGCATCAAACTCCGTGAAACTGCCGGCTTTATTATATAATGTCCGAATTATTTATTCAGCGTCGATTTTGTCATGTGTTTCTACATCTAACAGTTTAACGGTTTAACTAATGATACATTTCCATTTGTAAGTAGTTTACGAAGGTCAATCCCGGGCAAACAATTTTTTACACTGATTTGTAGGTGGAGAATGAGGAAACGGGAATAGTCAATAGTGACAGCTGCGCCTGTCACTAAGAGACTGTGATCGATTGAGATGACTTTGAGACCGCCCCAAGAGGAACAAAAAAGACACTTTTGACAGAGAAGATTTACATTTTCTCCCAGGATGGTTGTCGAAATGGGCACTTCAATGCTTGACGTAGCCACCCAATCCTCAAAAACCGGCTTTTTGGGCTGTCTCAGCCGCCAGGAGAGGGGTATCCAGATGGTTTTTTCGTTCTGGCAGACCCAGCAGTACAAAAAATGAACTTTTAGCGGCTCGAGGGGCTTTTAGGGAGAACTAAAATTTCCTCAATAATCCAAAGGAGTTGGCCTTGGACGGTCTCCTCCTTTGATTCCCCAGAAATCTAAAACCGGCTTTTCGGACTGTCTCGGCGGCCAGGAAAAGGGTATCCAGACGATTGTGTCACTCGAGCGGTCTCAGGAGTACAGAAATTGGATATTTGCTAACTCGAGAAGAGTCTCAGAAGAGCTAAAATTTTGTCAGGAATCCAAAGGAGTTGGCCTCGGACGGCCACTTCCTTTGATTCTCGAGAAATCTCTAAAAATCTCTTTTCGGATTGTCTCCGCCGCCAGGAAAAGGGTATCCGAACTATTTTTTCGCTCTATCGGCCTCAGAAGTGACGAAATTGGCCTTTTGACACCTCGAGTGATTAAAAAAAAAAACAAAAATATGCTTAGAAATCCAATGGAGTTGGCTTTGGTCAGCTATCACCTTTGGTTCTCGCGAATTCTCCAAAAACCGGCTTTCCTGGCAGCCGAGGCCAGGGGAGGTATTTGGAATGATTTTTTATACTCACCGTTAACTTGTGTCTGCCACACGGCGTCACCCACTCCCCAGAGGCCTGACACGGTGTAGAAGACGTAGGAGTTCTCAGGATGAGGCCTCCAGACTAGGAGAACTCCGATGAGCGCTGCATGAACCACTGCTCCGAGGGCCATCAGTGGCTGTCTACCCACGAATTTCATGACTGACCCGAAGAGAAGTGAACAGCCTGCATTCACAACTCCGAAGCAGATCATGACGTACCCGACTTTTTGAACACCCAGGGCACACGAAATATAAGCCTGGAAGAAAATAGAAATATCGGTAAAGTACCAATTTACCAACCTCAAAATATTTATGTTTCTTTTGAAGTGTGGTTGTTGTATTTTAGTGTGTATGTTGTGGCAACTGACTTTTAGGGTGTCGGAAACTGGTTGCTTTTAATGATTTGTTCGGGTAAGGACATAACCGATTTGATCTTCGGTATGCCTGGGTAGTTGTACGACACTTGCCCCACTCTTTCCCAACTGAAGGTAAAAAATTAAATTAATACTTTCAAAATTCGGAAATCTAACCAATAAACGTGTGAAAAGGTATAACAAACCTCTCCAGCACTTTGCATTACTCAGGGCTCACGACGGGGACGCGGCTGGAATGACCCTCAAATGGTGCATCATGGTGCACAAAGGGGCTCATTTCCCATCCACATAATTTTTTACTTTATTGAGTCCGACTTGATTTTATTGTGGATTATACTTAGTTTAGGTACTAGGTGGTGAATTATTTCAATTCACAATATTTTTTTTGTAACAGGTGAAAAAAATAGTTTTCTCCCCGGCGGGAGCAAAGTACTCACTTCCCTCCCGCTACGCGGGAGGGAATTGCGACTTTACTCCTACGCCGGGGAGAAAAATCATGTTCT
>JAPYZM010003210.1:0-11731 GCA_030522845.1 Psyttalia concolor
ATTTCGTCCTCAACGTGTGTGGTTACATCACTCCCCTACGGCTCATGCTGTAAACCCCACACACGTTGAAAACGAAATTGCCCCACACGTGCTGAAATATACTATTAAAAGAAATTTACTAGTTTCAAGGAAGTTTTGTTGAAATTTCCTCTTGAGCCTTTTCGTCATCGAAACAGATGAACACTCAACAATGAAATGAAATTCACCTCTTCTTAGATTTCCTCATTTATAGAATATCAACAGAATTCAATAATGAGTGATGAAATAGTATTTTCATCACGCTGTGACGGAAAAATAACTCTTCAGTCACTCTCAACTTGGCATCGAGTGACTGAAAAGTACTTTTTCGACAGATTGAGATGAAAAAAGTATATTGTAGAAAATTCTAGTATCTGCAAATAAGCTTTTATGCAATTTTATGTTCGCATCACTTGTCACTGAAATGGATGAGCAATCAGCCAAAATGTGAATTTCATTAATTTTTAATTAAATATCCCATCGTTGAGTATAGAAAATAACTCAGTCATGGGTCAATTCAATTTCAAGAGGAGAGAAACTTTTTAAATAGAAAATTTGATAATCCATAGTTTTTTCTCTTAATAATTATGCCTAAACCCATTCATTTTCGAAGACAAACATAAACATATTAAAAAACTAAAGTCCATGACCCACCACTTGAGAAATACAGTTAGTCAGTTATTCTCACTATTCACATACAATCACTATCACCATGCGCGAATAACTCAAGCAAGATGAAACAAATGATGACTTTGAAAAAGCGATACAAATTCATATCTCTCATCAAATACAACCAAAAAATGCTGGGAACCAGACACTCTTAACATTTACAAAAAACAAAAAAGTGAATGAAGTAGAACAAGAACATAATTATGCAGTCGGTGCCACCCTGCTGCTAGAAACAAACTCACCCCCTAAAATCCATAATCTATTCGATTTTTATATTTTTTTTTCTATAAAAATCCATTTAAAAAAAAAACTCGAATAACCAGTTAAATGTTTCATTATGTTATTTTGGCCTATGAGAATATATTGCTCTCAATAGTCTCTGCCTTTTTTGAATCAATTCGTTTTTTCTTCCATTGTGTCGAAATATATCGACCAAACTCCGCCCGATATGCAAAAATTAAAATCCTCTGTCGACAACGAACAAAACTGTTGCAGTCGACCGTTTTGTTATTCATTTATTTAAATTATATTATTTCCTTAATGATCTTTAATTACTCCAGAGAATGATTTCACCATTCTGCGTCACCATTGGCTTTTTGAAAAACATAATCCTTGCCACTCAGACTCATGATTCCGTCCTTAAGGTAGAATTTCCATTTATTTCTACTCCTCGTTATCTAAAAATAAAATGTTTCATTTAAAAAATTAAAACTATTATGCAAATCTTGTCAGGATTTATAGACACGAAAAAAAGGTTTTTACAATTATAAAACTTGTACAGCCATCCCTTAGATGTTTATTTATTTATTTTTTCCCTGATATTCCGGCCTTCTCTGCCCTCATTTTTTTTGGTTAATCAGCCTTATGCAAACCTACGCATACAACTAATCAACTATGAATTCTACACTGCATAGTGCAGCGATCGGCAAACTCCACGAGATACCGAGCAACCTCATAAACTTGAATTAGGAAAGTAATAAATTTAATAGCCCCTCTAATTACTCGGGTATTCGTATGATTTTACTACGAGGAATGGGGGTCGCAAAGGCCAACCCATTGATATTACGCTAATTGGAGTCGGGAGCTAGTTTTGCTGAATGAGCAGTGTTTACCTATCCTTGGACTACAACCTTAAGGATAAAATTTGTAATTTTTCTGAAAACCCAGAGATTTTTTGCGCGTCAAAAGAACCAAAAAGACCAGAACATTTTCAAAGCCCGGCTCGATTATCTTTGGAACTTCATGTACGTTCCATTTTATTATCTTTCCTCAGCAAATTATGACTGAATAATGAACAAAAAAAATAGTATATTTCAGCACGTGTGGGGCAATTTCGTTTTCAACGTGTGTGGGGTTTGCAGCATGAGCCGTAGGCAAGTGATGTAACCACACACGTTGAGAAAGAAATTTCCCAACAAGTCCTGAGCATAATTTTATGCCACGCGGCTGAATTAGGCACAAGGCGCAAAGCGCCGAGTGCGTAATCAGCCGGTTTCAGGCAGGAGTGGCATAAATGTAATTGCTACAGATCCATTTAACACCTTATTGAAATAAAAATTGAAATAAAAATGCTAGTAATGCAAAAAGTAATGTTCGTATCCCTTTTGTCGGACAGGTTTTTACTATTGCGTGTTTTACACTATTACTGACCTTGTCGTATTGACACACAACTACATTGTCAGTATCAAATAGGTCGCTGGGGTCGTCATCTGTAACGTCGTCCTCTGAATTGAGTGGCTCCTATAAAAAAATATGAAAAAATTCCGATTTTTAAAACAAGTGAAAAACATCACGCTGTGTGAGAAAAGTGCTTTTCCGACACATTGAGATGAACAATATTGTTCGTAACACGTGAAAAAAGTGGTTTTTGGCTCGCGGGATTATATCACTCGCCTTCGGCTCGTAAAATAAACCTCCCACTCGCCAAAAACCATTTTTTTTTTTCACTTGTTACGAAATATACTATTTTGACACTCGCACATGAAAAATTCCCTATTCCGGCACTGTTTTTTATGTGAAAAGTGACACTTTTCGTAACTCTCGAAACAGTTACCGAAAAGTTACTTTTCAATCGCGCCACCTGATATTTAGTCATTGTTTGGTTTCGTATTCCTCCAATCGTCCGATAGGTAGCACAGACACTACGTTTTTGAAGAAACAGGTAACGTTCTCGCTACTATATACTACGGGGATAGCTAAAAACATCAGCCTCGTCATCTCAATTGAATTGCATCAGCCAGGGGTGGGATTTGGAGGGCACCGCGAAAATCTATTCTGTACTTCCGAGAAAATCCGGAAGGGGGCAAATATAAACTAGCAAAGGCAAACGCAATGAGAGGAAGAGAGAAACCGTTCCCTCTGGTGCCTGCCGGTGAAACGTGAAAGTACACGAAAGTGCCCTTGAGATCTCACCCCAGGCGGCAGCCATTAGAAGTTACACATTCATCTCATCCCCGTGGCGGACCAGTCGATTGTATGAATCTAGAGAATCACTTAGTGGATTGTAATAAGCTGTTATATACCCTCGACTTCGCAGTCTACTGATGATCTTATTACAATCCACTAAGTGATTCTCTAGATTCCTACAATCCACAGTGAATCAAATCACAGTCAACGGGTCCGATAGGGCCGCGACATGCCAAAAATACCATTGAATTTATAAGCGTTCATGAATATTAAAAAAAATAAAAAAAACCTTGAAAAATATTGATTTTTTTGTTCTGCTGTCTTGTAGAATACAGACGTTGGAGATTATATGAATTAACTTGGATTTCTCCGCCAACTTTTCCACAATAGTGTTAGAGCTATTTTAGAGATCTTCGACATCATTTTTGACTTTTTCAAATGCTCGTATTGAAAAATAGTGTACGTTATTCGTGTGAAAAGGGTGAATGTTAGACTCGTGTGGCAATATTTTTAGGGTCGTGGAACACACGCAGACGAGTGATAATTCAACGAAAAAAATCAAGAAGGCCTGCGGAATTATCACTTACGTAACCTCTCACTCGCCAAAAACCATTTTTTCATTTTTTTCATTTGTTACGAAATATGCTAGTATGAAACTTGTGCGCTATAGTGTTTTTTGGCTCGTGGGATTATAACACTCAACACAACAAAATTATAACTCAACACAACAACACACAAAAACACCATAACGCACATATTGCATAATATACTATTAGCAGGCCGTTCAAATGTTAAAAGTCAAACTCAGAGCCCTCGCGGATTGTAAAATATTCACTTTCCATAAAATAATATGATATTATTTGTATTATTATTTCTCAATTTACATGAGAACCAACTGTCACTTTGAGCGGTCACTGTTCCCGTCTCTTCCTTCCATTGATTCCTTTCTCAAAATCAACACAGTCGATTGTTTGGAAATGCGAAAATAAGATGAACTGAATGGGAAGAACAATTGAGAACAGGGACCATTTGAATGAGACAGGTGATTGGCATGATCATTTTCAAGCACGTTTTATGTCGCGAGTGTTCATTATTCCACCATAAAGATGGGCTAAAAAAATTTGGAAAATTTTTGTTCAAACAGCCTTTTTTATTAATTACATATATGTAAAATTTGGACAATTTCGCATTTTATTTTCTCTCCCCCATATTCCCGTTGGATGCCCACTATTTGCCGTAATAATTGCTCATTTCTCATTTCTTCTATTATTGGCTTATTTCTCGACATTTATTAAAAAGGTGCCTTGATAATGTCCCCAGATTTTTCTAGTTTTTTGCAAATATATATTTATAATTCTTGGAGATTTAATTATTACAAAATATGAGTTTCAACATACACGCCTTTCTAGATAAAAAATTCAAATGACAAAGATTCTAGATATCGTTCAGCTGCAAGTATACCTGGGCCGTAATCCGAAAAGTAAATGTTGCCTTTCATTACGATATCCTTAATCCTTGTTGAAAATTTTAACCATTTTCATAAGATATAACTGAAGAAACATAGTTTGAATAATTATCATTTTGCGCTGATTTTCATTACCCTCTAGAGGATAAAAACTGACAGGTTACTCCACAGGAAATATAAGGAATGCAATTACCTCTTCACGTGCCCCAGCATCATCATCTTCCTCCGCGTCCTTGTCATCGTCCAGGTCGTCATCATCATCGTTATCATCCTCCTCGTCCTCATCATCATCGTCCGAGGTATCTACGTGAGGTCCATCTAACTGAGCAATATTTCCCTGGGCCTAGAATATCATTTGTACATGTCATATTAAAACATGACAATATGATGCTCCTTTAAATCCTCTTTAAGGCTTGGATTCTTTGTTAATGGAAATAGAACGTGTGATTTTATACCTCCAAATATTGAAATATTCCTACAGATACGTTTATGTATTTCACTAAAAAAAAAAATTTGTAAAGGAAGAACAAATGTCAAAGAATGTTAATCAAGCCCCATAATCACACTTCAGATGTATAAATCATATTGCACCTGCATGGAACCATTGAAAGCATTCATATTTCCAATTCTTTAATTTTATTTGGAAATTATGTAGACTGATCTAAAATGAATGATTTCAATATTTTTTTTTTTCAATATACTCACTTCAATGTCTCCTATCTCAATCAATGAAAATAGGTGCCTTATATGTGTATCGATTTAGACAACTTTTGCAAGATATTTCAACTTTTCAGTTTCAGTGAGAATATTTCGTTGCTCGGTAGCTCCCACAAAATTTTGATATATCGACTTGACTTTTGTACTCCAAGTTTTACCATTTTACCGAAATATAAATGAAAATTTAGTGAAAATATATCTTACTCATTGAAATAATAATTGTTAACGGAACATACCATTACAAAGATGGTGCTGGACATGTAAACATTCGGACATACTTGCCAAACATTATATTATTTGTTAAATGGACTTGCTACGGTTCCATTTGAAAACATAATATACTACTGAAATTGATATCAATTTAGATAGGTATCAATTTCTATCAATTTAATTGGCAGTATGCTTCCGAGTAGATCCATAGCAATTCTATTTGAACCATATGAAGTTTGGTGACCATATGTGTATGTTGAAATGTCACTGCCTTTGTAGAGATAATTGGCTTTGATCCGTCGAAATTTAATTAGCAAAATTTTTTGTTTTCAATTTCAATTTTTTTCTGCACATTATTGTATTATTATAGCTCATGTAACCGATTAATTTAAAAGATAACTATCACGCAAACAGATATTTTCAACCGAAAATGAAAGCAAAATTATATATCCATAAAATTAAATAAGAACCGATACACATATGTAATGAATTGAGATAGCAGACATCGAAGAGAGTAGTTTGAAAGAAAAGTTATTGAAATGGAATGGATACATTCAGAGGTATTTGGGAGAAGTAATTTAAAGATGAATGGCTTTTTCTTCAATCAACTTTATATATAATTTTCTGATATTTCAGATTTATCAAATTTTTAGCCGTTTATTTCTTTCACGTTTTAAAAGTTGGTCATAAAATCTGCCCAAAATGAAGATGACTACAACCAAGGTTCTCATATTTTGTATTTTCCTCTCTCATGCTCGCACGGGAACGCATAATGGACTTGGAATTATTTTTATCACAATCGACAGGTATTGCTATTGGAATGATTTTGATCATGAGCGATAGAACAATACTTAGTCTAGATGCCGTACCCGTGCGTGATCCAATCGAAGCCAATGTTGTCGTGGTCGATAGATCTCCAGTTGGTTAATACCTAATCACCATAGGAGTAAATTAAAAAAAACCCCCCCCCCCCCTTTTCGGGTTTGTTGCTATCGGTAAGTTATATTATATTTATAGCCCGTGAAGGATCAGATAAAAGACATATGAAATACAAAATTTCTGTCAGATATGAGTAAAATACTTGTGCGTTGGGGGGCCTCTATTGTTTTTATAAGTTAATGCGAATGATCAATGAAGTAATTTATTATTCAATCAAATATTGGTAACTTAAACCCTTAAATCGAACAAACACGACCCACCTGATTCTGCACAGGTAGTTGCACATTAGTCGTCCCTTGAATGACCTGTAGTGGTTGATTAATATCCATGGGGGCAAGGGCTGCTTGTCCTTGAAGTGTCTTATCGACATGTTGTTGAAGCAATCGCGAGGCCACATCCGTCGGAAAACCCATGGCCGCAGTGATAACGGGTCCAGTGAGAATTGTATGCAACTGATTACCCTGAATAGCTGAAGCAGGTACCTGAATTGTCAAAACCTTAGGCTTGCCGTCACCAGTTGCTGGGTTTGCAGGCAAAGTTATCTGAATGGGAACTGGACGATCGAATAACGCAGCTGGTGCCGTTATCACTTGCTGGGCTGGTGGGGTTGGTTGGACATTTTGATGCGGTGGTGCTGTTGCTGTCCGAATTGCTTGTGGCGGCGGAACTGGTGCTTGTTGAAGCTGTTGAGTCTGTTGAGATTGTGCTTGACTTACTGCTGCTGATGTTTGTTGTTGCGCAAAGTGATTGCCAATATTTGCGGCTGGACAATGAATTAGAATCGATTAGTTATAATTGAGAGCAGTAAGAGTAAGATGGATAAGGGGATTAGATTACAATCAGAAAAACGTATATATCATGATAGGCCCTGTTTCCAAAAGATTAAGAAATCTGGCAAGCCGAATAACTGAACGTATAATCATTCTCCGAAGATAAACCCAAGGCTTACTTCGGGAAATTGTTATTGAGGAATTTTCAGTTTTTTCTATCACCAACGTTCAGTATAGAGATAATAGGACACGTTTGGATACTAGTACCACTACAGTATCCCTCCTTTTGGCGGTTAATGAGAGGAAAACTAAATACCGTATCCTGACTCTAAACCAATTGAGTCTGTGATGAGCATTTTGAAGCTAAGGTAAATTGCGACATTTTCAAGAGAAGAAATTCTCTTGTAGATTTTTTTCTCCATAAACAGTAAAGATCTCTACAAAAATTTCTTGGTAAAATTAGACACTAATTATTTTTACATAATTATTATTCAGTACTTTTATTCATGGGTCACATTAATTTTACAAAATTATTCAATAAAGATATTTAAGTTGAATTAATAAGTATATGAAATTTTTCTTTTGCTTAATTATAAGAAATTCGCATAGAATTTTGTCCTAACTCCTCTAAATTGTTCAATACTTTATGAGAACTAACGTTTTAAACAAAAAAATAAAGTATTATTAGCTCTTTCGGAATCTCACTATTAAATTTGTTTTAATGCCACTTACTTTTAAAAACTCAATTAATTATTTAAATACCTTTACTAGCAGTTGTATTTTTCGGTGTAGGCATTTGAGGTGGTTGCGGTTCTGGAAGCTCTGGATTAACCTCCACTGCTTTGGTTTGCATCAACTTCTGCTCCCATACTTGCTTGAGTTCTAATAGCACTTGTTCATCAACGCCCTCATCTAAAAATGAATCTCTGACTCCCGCAATGACATCCTCTATCACAGTGTTGTAGAGTTTCAACTGAAAAAATAAATCAATCCCATTTCACTCGATACTTGATGTACTAAAATAATTAACAATGACCTCTTGGTCTATCCACGGTGAAGTTCAAATGTTTTTGAAGCATCAATAAAATCGAAAGAGATGCTATAAGCATTTCCGACTTCTATACTGTTGGAATATACGAGAATATCTTTAAAGCTTTCCAAAAACTACTGGACAAAAACATTTCATTTCTTCAAAAACGATTTCTGGGAAAGGACTCATTTATAAGCAGTTATACTGCAAACTCGAGAGTGGTTTAATCCGAGACATGTGTCCAAATTTGAAGGGAGGTTCTGTCCCCAAGTATCATAAACTTTTCTTTGGATTTGTCAGTAAGGGTCTCCCATTATTATTATAGTTTAGCCTTTCGACCACTGTTTTGATGAACAGTCGTGCCTTCCTCGTGCTAAATAAAGTGTATTTTACAAGAAATATTAAGTGGAGTCGTCCAAATTATCCAGTTGATTTTTCCCATATTGCAATATATAGGCCAAAAATCTGCCTGCACTTTATGCATTAAGAGCATTTAAACTTAAATGGCGGGCGTAATAGTTTGTCACTACGAAATCGCCCTCACTGATTACTCGTGAAATAACGATCAAATCATGAGCAGACATACTTTTTGACCTGCAGAAATCATGCGCGGTGGGCTGAAATTATGTTTGCTTATGATTTAATAATTATTTTTCTTGTAATTCGTCACGGCGACTTCGAGATTTTGAACTATTACACCCGGGCCTGAAGCAAACAACAATCCGAACAGTAGAGTATAAAAATGGAATATATCAATAATATATCAATGGTAATATATCCGGAGTAGGGAACTTGCATGAATTGAAAAACAAAATTTCTATGGAGCATGTGAATCCAATAATGCACTCTTCATAAAAAAATTTCTCAAAAGTGATGAATTAATTAGTTATCATTTTTAAAAAAAGTGAATTTTTTAAATGCTCTGAAAGTGCTCGTGACGTCAGAAGGTGCGCTCTGACGTCACCAGTACTTTTTCATGTGGCGCCATCCGCGGCAACACGACTGTCAGTATCTCGAATCTAACCAAAACAGAACAAAACATTGCAAGACAAATGAGCTCCAAAATTTCAAGTAGAATACGGATAAAGTGTTCATAAGAGTTCCTGTGCGTGAAGACATTCGAAAACTCTGGTGCAAAGCCGCAGGTCAATTTGATTTTTCATTTATATATTAAAATTCTAATTTATAGCAACTATCCAAACTCACTCCCAGAGTACATAACCTGCGCTGTTTGTTGATCCGGGGGGCTAGAGTGTTGGGAAAATGCGACATCACCTCTAGTGGCTGTATTGTGAATCAGGAGTCAGCACCTTATGACGTCACGAGCGATAAAATATCGTTCAAAATCGAAGAATTTTTAATTAAATATTAAAAAATATTGATGATAAATGAAAGTGGATTTTGGGTTTAACTATACTTGATAGGTTATCAAGATACTATCTATTTACTCAATTTTGAAAAATGAGCCGCATGCAAGTTCCCTATTTCCCTGGCGGACCTGTCGATTCTAAAAATCGAGCGACCCGGTTAGTCGATTGTGATGTCGAGTCTGGGTAGCTTAAACGACCTACAATCAAGTTCCCTGACAGTCGATTGCAAGTCGATTCAAGCTAGTAAATTGTTGGAATCGAGTATAAGTCAATTAAAAACAGATTATAAGGAATTTGTTTCAATCGAAATGAAATTCACATTGAGACTCGATTCCAACAGATGTCCAGCTTGGATCGACTCGCGATCAACTTTCAGGAAACCTGACGATCGATCGAATGGCAATCGACTAAGCAGGTCACTCGATTCTTAGAATCGACAGTCAGTCGCATTTGAATCGACGGATCCGTTAGGGTTACCATAAACTTCGTATTTCGATAATATCTCCTAAACTAATGGATGGACAGGAAAAATATGAATTGTTAACAAAACCATATATAACTCGTAATATTCTATCGAAAGAATCGCTCAAAAACTAGAAAAAGGAATATTCCACTAATTGAGTCATTACATCGTTAATGAATTACTTTTGAAATACTATCAGAGAACATTTGCGTTAAGAACTGTCCCTATAAGAATGTTTTGTAATGATCCCTCATAAAGTGACTCATTACTACGATAATACAATACCTCTCCCAGACGAAAAAAAATCCAAATAAAAATGAAAAATTCACATTAAATTATCGTATGGATAAATACGTAGGTACGAACGAAAATGCGAGAAAACATCTTTCAAAATTTTCATTAGAAATAACCAATTTTGAAATTTACAAAAATGTTAAGATCTTTTTGTACCCCGCAAAAGAAACCCTTCCTATTTCCTCTGAATTCGCCCATTTCCAACATCTTCACGAAACTACTCTAAAATTTGGAGCCTGTAGACTTCTACCTCAGCCTTGACTTAACTTCTTTTTACATCGTGATCCCGCTCAAACAATAATAATTAAATAACAACAACTACGTCACTCTTTACTAATTTATAACATCCCAATAACATTCCCATCAACACACTGAGGATACTCCATACAACTCATTGTCCACATTATAATGAAAATAGGCTTCAATATTTACATGTCCAAAAAAATCTGGTTCAATCCAAGCAAGCCCAAATTAATATAAGAATTAAACAGCCCTTATTCTCACCACATGTAAATTCCGATTCGAACGGAAACTATAGAAGATCAATCCGACGAAGTAATCAAACAAAGTTTCTATTGTTTAGATCAGAAAAAAGATAACACTTTTATTCTTTTTATCTCAACATTTTTATACCCGACAAAGGTAATCATCATCATTGGATATTGGGTAGCACATTTTTTTCAATACACCGAAACGTCGCAGATTTAAGGTTTGTAGGAATGGGAGAGAGAGAGAGAGAGAGAGAGAGAGAGAGAGAGAGAGAGAGAGAGAGGGGGGGGGGGGCTACATGAAACACATTAGTTTTTTATATGAGTTTACTCACCACACTTGTTTGGCTTAGGGCCATTGCCGGATAATTCGTATTGTCAATCACACGTGAGAATAGCAATACCAATTAATCACGTACAATCTATGTTAGCCCCACGTAAACCGAACTACAGCTGCGTCGCTCCTGCTCTTTTATACTTTCTCAAACAGCTCCCATTCCACTGCTGGCACTGAGCACCGAACACACACAAAATCGGGTCAGGAAAGGTTTTCATAGAGAGATTCAGAGTAGAACGGATGCTTGTGGCGCCATCTGTGATAAGAAAAAACGGCGGAGAATTTCAAATTGTATTAGATGTCATGAGGCATCCTTGCCTTCGGCTCGGAAGGCAATTTTGCACGTCCGAGACGATGATCTGTTTTCAAGGCTCGGGCATGAAATGTACTATTAATTCTGGAATACGTAGGAAATGTTAAAATAAAGACAATGAACAAGGCACGGAAAATAGCTCTGTGGGCGTGAGAAAAACCGTTGCCGAAAAGTCATAAACCTTAAGTACTTAAGTTCACTTCACAACCCCTAAAACCCCTTTAACCCCTTTAACCCCTTTA